>JAKTSG010000031.1:0-146652 GCA_030580095.1 Blastobotrys petasosporus | reverse complement strand
TAGATAGCTTCACAGGGAAGGTATCAGGGTTCATAACCAGTTGAGATAGCACCTTGGGCGCATCTTTATTCTTGTGTTGAACTTCTGTGGTAGTCACCGGAGTTGCGTTAGTAGGGGTCACAGGAGCTGTGTTGCTGGAGGACATTATTTATTGTGTGTGTATTGTTTCTGAGTTTCCTAGGCCCGATAAGCTACATATACTTTTACACAGTGGAAATCCGGGGCCTGCTCAGCAGCTGAGGTGAATCAAGAAGACATTAAAACAATTGTATTATTTTTATTATTATCATGTAGGCTAGTTTACTAGGAAGACGGCGCTGGCCTTAGGCTTAAAATAACCGTCTCTAAATATATTAGATTAAAACTAAAAACTTTTACACAACACTAGTGTGGTTGTCTGCGCACGCGGTTCAGCCGTACGTCGGGACATCACCAAAAATTGGATGTCACCAAACTCGATGTCTGTGGCACGCGGTTCAGCCGTACGTCTGCACTCGACAAGCTTATCCATCGCTTTATGCTCATACCGAGTTTCATAACATCGATAATTATATTATTTTCATCGGCATTTTGGTGTCTTTTCGACCGTCTTTCAGTCCTGGGCTCTATTGGAATGATGTGCGACTTAGTTCACGAGCACCCATATCACTCTGTCTCGGTCTTTTTTTAATGTACATTTTCTGAGCACGATAATGATTGATGAATTATATGGAAGCAGGAAATTAATTAGTTATTTCAGGCCGATTCTCAAGTATGATATCATTGTCGGCCACGATTGATCCATTTAAATAAAGAGAAGGCTCATTTAAGTAGAAAGAAGGCTCATTTAAGTAAAGAAAAGGCTCATTAAAATAAAGTGAAGGCTCATTTAAATAAAGTGAAGGCTCATTTAAATAATCATAGGTCACTAACTTGGTCGATTTAAATGACCAGCATGTAAAAAGTCCAAACGAGTTATATGTACATGATGTGATTCAAATACATCTCTCAGTTGTCATCATGTCGTGTGACACGCTATTTTAAGCAAACAATTCAGAAATCTCATTGCTACTTCCCAACTCAGTTTGCAGTAGCTTATTAGTTGTGTAGCCAATTTCATAAACCAAATCACTGCTGTAATTCATTCCAATCAACGAAGCTGCTGAACGGACGCCGTAGCGATTCAGCCGTAGTACCTGGAGACAATCTACTCTGTACTGCTTCCTGAGACTGGCGCAATCTGATCTCAGCTGTCCATCGTCAGGTAGCCTTTTAGCCCCTAATTGCCTGCTTCAATACGACTCATAATTTCCTACAGACTGGCTGCTGGTTTAGAAAGACGGAGTTTGATCACAAATGATACTTTATTGAGCTCTCTAGTCTCGTTGGAGCTCGGAAACTCTCGGATGATGTGCTCTCCAACCCTACACTTCAGGCGAACCCATCTCCGTCCTCTACAACCACCTCAAAAGACAAAAATCGGAAAATATTCGAGTTTCGCCGCACAATGAGCGACCGTACAAAACCATCCTGATTTCTGATACGGGCACCCTCCGACACTTTGGCCGAGTTGGTCTAAGGCGCTCGACTCAAGCGAATTGCGAATGAACCATTCGTGATCAAGCTTTCACAGCTTACAAGCGTGAATTCGAGTCTCGACAGAGGCGTGGGTTCGAATCCCACAGGTGTCAGTTATCTTTTTGCTGCTTTGAAATTTGGATCCGTCGTTGCTGGTGCAGTTCGATATACGAACGTTCATGCCCATACGCTATTGCTCAGTCGCCAATGCCCACTCACAACTTGCACATTGCGCTGTATGTTAGGAAGCTGCATAATCGGAAAGTCCCAACATGCGCGCGGCCCTGCCAATGCGCTTGTTGGTGCAGTTTTGATCTAGATACTGTACGGCATCTCATACTCGAAATGGAGCGGGATAATCCTGAGATTGTATTTCAGCTGATCTTAACGCTGATTTAATCGCAAGATCATGGATGTATAATGTAGTTCTCAAAAAATGTTTTAATGTCATAGCTTAGAGTACGAATTAAGCAGACATATCTACCGTAATTATCAGATCCATGCATGAGTTGTGTCAGAGCCATGCATGTTCAAGCCCGGGAGCTGCTGTGGCTAAATGTGGCTTGTGTGGCTGTGACATCATCGCCCAGGGCTCGTGCAATACGCAGCAACAAGATCCGAGGCAGATCTTGGCACAAAACCTAACTTCTTCCGCATAAAAGATAATAAATAGACCAATGCACCCGCATGAGAGAGGAGAATTTAATCCACACATCAAATATGCGACCTGTATTTCTAGCCACCCATCCAAGATCAGCGTCGACTGCTTTCGAGCGTTCGTTTATGAGTAGAGATGACATCGAGGCCGTCCACGAACCTTTTGGAGAGCCCTTTTATCTTGGACCCGAACGACTTTCAGACCGATACACTGACGTTCAATGTAATGCGAGTGAGTACAAAGATGTTACTTTCGGGAAAGTGCTGGAACAAATCGAGGAGCTCGAGGGTAATGGGCGGAGGATCTTTGTCAAAGATATGGCTCAGTACATCATTCCACCCAAAGGTCCTGCCACGTTAGCCCCATCCATTAAAGGAGAACATAAAAATCCAACTGTTCTATCAGACCATGCATTGGAAACATTTGACTACGTGTTTCTGATTCGACCACCTCATTTGTCTGTGCCATCATACTACACTTGTTGCATCCCTCCAAAGAGCGAGAAGACTGGGTTCGACCACTACAGGACCAATGAAGCAGGCTACAGGGAATTACGGATACTTTTTGATTATTTGTCGACAGTTAAAAACGAACGGCCGTTGATTATAGATGCCTGTGACCTCGGGGTAGATCCCGAGCAAGTAATGAGGGAAGTATGCAAAAGGGTGGGTGTTCCGTTTGATCGAGGCATGCTTTCGTGGGAAGGAGAGGACGGAGAAGTCGCTGAAAAATTCGCAAAATGGCCAGGGTTTCACGATGATGCACTGAAGAGTACAGGATTTAGAAAAAGCTCAAATACTTCAGTAGGTGAGTTCAAGGTGGATTGGCCAACCTGGGAAAGTGGCTGGAAAGAACGCTTTGAGCAAGAGCATGTTCAAAAAATCAAGCAATCAGTGCAGATACACATGGATGATTATTTGTACCTGCGCAAGTTCAAACTGGACTTGAAATGAAATCGGGTATCGAATTAAAATTAGTAACATGAATCTAAACATCTGGTGAGGGCATCAAAACAACTAGATATTAAATTGACGCTCAAGTTCCATAAACTCTACAACATCTTGGAGCTCCTTCAATTGCTGATCTGAAAGCCACTTTTGGTACTCGGTTTCGAGTTTGTAGTCCGTTTCCATATCTTTGCATGAAACTGCTTCATAATACACTAGATATTCCCCATCCCCTGCTCTTGGGTTATCAAGCTCTAGTGATGCATCAACATTTTCATTCGTGATGGACTGAGGATATCGAGCAAAGATTTCATTTCTGAGTGCACCAAACTTTTGTTTACCTCCGCGCCGAGGCATGCTTTTCAAGATACGGCGCATTTGGATAACCGATTTAGGCGTTGTCACTGGACTTGATTCGAAAGGAACTTCTAATGGGTATGAAGGCTGGTCAATTACCCATGGATTTTCCCCTAGCTGTGAAGGAGTGAAAGGCTTTGGTGCATTGGACTTATTACCGAGCATTCTCCGCTTCACTGATTGTTTAAGAAATGAGGGCGTAACAGGAGTGGAAGGACCACGCTTACCATTTGATTTGCGAGGCGTTGTATAGTCAAGCTGAAGAGACTTGGTGTTTATGCAATGGATTTGAGAAGTCATCTGTTGGTTTTCTTTATCTGCCATGGGTGAGTGAGCAGCAGGCGTTCCTTTGATTAGCTCCTTCCAGTCGAATTTGGCCGAGACTTTGATCTCTGGAGTCTCGAATGACACCATTCTTTCATCGAGTAAACAAGGTTCTTGCATATCGATATTCGCCGTCTCTTCGTGCACCGTGCTCAAAGTTTGCTTTGAAGCGATACTTTCTTGTTGCTGCGAGGGGTTGTTCGTCAAGTCGAAAAGGGTTGTTCTAGTCGGTACTGCGTGACTAGGGAGTAAAGATTGTTTTCGTCGTTTGAAGCTTTCAGCTAGCTTTCTTGATAGGGTTGGAGTAAAGTCTTGTGAATAAGTGATGGGGATAGGTCGGTCCTTGGCAGGTGTACTAAGGTCTATCAATGTCTGCTCCATATGTATTTCGAGAGTAAATCAAGAGCCAAAAGTTCTAAATTAGTACTGGGTAAACGAGGTAAATGTGTTTGTCGAGTCGTCAAAATATTGAGTTGTGTGTCAAAGCAAAATATCAAAAGCCCAGAGGTCTGGTGCGTGAACGCGGCCGCTTGAGGATTTGTTTACTACTTTCCGGATTGGGAACGTGCAAACGACGATCCACCCACCCACTTAGCACAGCTCTCCTTCTCCAAACCTTCTCTAAACGAACTTCTCTTTAAACCCTCAATTTCACTATTTAACATTCATCGGCTACTCAATAATCTAAAAACCACACAAAATGGGCAAACAGTTCGCTGTATTTATGAATAGCACCCCAAAAGCTCTTGATAAGGAAAATGTTCCTCCACCAAACTCACCCATTGCGTTCAAACCTCTTTCGTTTAAAAAACGAGCCCCTCTTACGGAGATCACGTCGCGAGTAGACCTCGCCAGCTCGAAGGACTCCAAGTTTGTCTACTTAGACGTACGTGAAAACTCGGATTTCAATAGCTAACTATTCAGACTCAACTTGTCAAAGAGCGGCGCGATAGCAAGCTTCCAAACACATTGAGTGGTCGCAAGGCAAACGCTAACATGAAAAGCACGCGAATGGTTTTGATGCGATGATGGAGCTTTTCGTGGAAAATTAATCTAACTTCAATGACAGCAAACACAGTATAAATACCCTTCCCCCGCCTCGATATGCTTGGACGATCCTGTCCATAAGCTTTCATCTTATAGAAGCCATAATCCGCATAGCATATTTATTGTACCGCAAAATGCATCTAATAACTCCCACAAGACCCCGAAGCCACCTCACTTATTCAGCTTCATCGTCCTCGTCCTCGTCGCCATCTAGCATTTTACGTTCTAGCCCCTCAATGTCCTCGTTGTCGTCGGGCTTCGAGTTTGACATTCTTTCGGTAAGGAAGCTGTTAATATCTCGTTGAATAACCATAATCTCGCGCCTCAGACGACCCAAACCGGTTTCTCCGGGCTTGACATGGCCATTCCTGTCATTAGCAATGTGCTCGTATGCTGCTGGATCGGCGACGAATGTCTTGGAGGATTCAGGACTGTTGTATTTTGCAGAGACCGGCATTTCTTTCTAATATCAAACTTCAAACCTAGACTCGGTGATTGTCTCGTGTGTAATGGAGCGGGTCGAATGCTCTTACGCTTGTGTTGTTGGGTGTCTGTCGAGAAATATTTTGGCTTGGCCATATTGCAGCGCGCACCGTCATTCCGGCATCATTACGAGGACCTCGCATTATTAATTAAATTAACAGAAGCATTTACTATAACAACATCAGCGGGTAATATCGATGTCGGGTAGCAGAGAGGTTATAGAGATCAGTGATAGTGACAGCGATATTGAGCCCATAAGTTTACGGCAAGTAACGCCACCGGCATTCACTGAAGCGAGCAGGCACAGGATCGACCTGCCTGTTAATAGGGACGGTAGACGTCCACGACCCCGAAATGAAGGTCGTACAGCACG
Organism: Blastobotrys petasosporus; assembly: GCA_030580095.1. Lineage (NCBI taxonomy): Eukaryota > Fungi > Ascomycota > Dipodascomycetes > Dipodascales > Trichomonascaceae > Blastobotrys > Blastobotrys petasosporus. The sequence goes on along the minus strand of JAKTSG010000031.1, from coordinate 140,906 downwards.
AGGTGAGTGGGCACGTATAGCTGCAGCTCGAAATCCGATGCTTCAAGATACAATAGCTGCCGAGGCGAGAAGGCGGGCTCTTGTACGTTCTCATTCTCCAGACTCGCTGCATCCACGCCATGTCGTTAGAAGAAGGACCACAAGACAGGATACTTTTGGTATAAGGGATAGGAACTTTGGCGATACAGATGACTCTAATGATTTTGAACCGGACATTGACGATAGAGATGCCTTGCTTTATGGACGTTTCGACATTCTTTTGCGTTACCCGGGACCACTTCAAAGAATGATTCAGCATAACTTTACAAGCGATATGGGTCTAAGAAGAGCACTAGCTGCATCTTTAGAGCATGATCAACCATGGACTAATCAAGTCAGTGTTGACGATATTAAAAATAAGCCGGCCTCGCCACAATCCACGCGTGCAGGATACTCTCGCGCAATCAAACCCGAACTTGATCTTGTCTGCGCCCAATGCGATTTGAGCCTGGGCGAGGGTATCCCGGATGAGACTGATGATGAGAAAAAGAAGAATCGCCACGAGGGTGTGACAGACATGGACGTGCTCTTGTCTAAGCGGGTGTTTTACTCGAAATGTGGCCATGTATATTGCGGTAGATGCGTGTCACAGATTATGAACCACAAGCGTCGAAAGGGAAAGAGGGATAAAGAATCCACGGTGCCTCGTAAATGTGTGGTCTGCTCCAAAGACTTCCGCGCTTCAGGCGGAAAAGGCAAGCACAATCGCTCGCAGGCGTTTATCGAAATATACTACTAAGCGAGTGTTCACATCTTGCCCATCTCACTTCCTTCATTTATTTACACCATCCCGCTGTACATAGTTCCAGGGTCTATATAATACATTGCATTACATATTTATACATGAGGCTCTTGCGACAAATACCGAGATTTCTTGGCGAGAAACAGTGGCGATGGGTGTCGTCATAACACTAGAACACCTCGCTTTTCCATTAAAATTTCCTATTTGCTCTACATAGGAACTGTGATCTTCTCTCCACTGCCAGACCAGCTTCGGAAGTCCAGGCTGAGTTGAGCTCAACGACGCCGGCAGGTGCACCACCCTCAGCAGTAGGCACCGCTTCGTATTACGTCCTACTCGGATCATTTTAACAAAAAAGCTGCATCTTACAGATAAATGAAGCAAGCATACATTAGAGGTGAAAATGGACTGACAAGCATCCCTGGCTGCCCATCTCCTTGGGCAATTTGATGGAGTAGCTAAGGAGTAGGAACTAATCCACGCAATCGCTATAGATTCGATTTTCTTACCATAGATGTAGTTAAGTACATAAAACTCTATTAATAGTAAATTTCCAGGCAAAAAGATAGTTGTTTTTGTTGTTTTTTATCCTCCGTTTGAATGAGCGTAGGCTGCTCCTTAAATCTTGAAAACATCATTGTGAGACATCTGTGTATGGTTCAAGGTCCTAAATTTGGAAAGAATGGTTAAAATAGATAAAATTGATCATACAATTCGTTTCGTTTTAATCTAATATATTTAGAGACGGTTATTTTAAGCCTAAGGCCAGCGCTGTCTTCCTAGTAAACTAGCCTACATGATAATAATAAAAATAATACAATTGTTTTAATGTCTTCTTGATTCACCTCAGCTGCTGAGCAGGCCCCGGATTTCCACCGCCGTAGCGAAGTCCCTGGGGGTAGTCTCCCTTAGACTGCTTCCTGAGACTCGGTCACCCTGTCCTCAGCTGTCCACCTCTAGGTGTTCATGTTGTTTTTGGCCCATAACCGTTCGGCTCTGATGAAATTCATCATGGGCCGATTTCGTTTTAATCATGAGCCGCATTTAATGCGGCGTCCGCCGCACAAGTAAATGTGTGCGGGTATACTTTCAGCGATAATTTTTTTCAACTGAAAGCCTAGCTAGCTCAATCGGTAGAGCGTGTGACTCTTAATACCTCTCTTAGAGAGACTAAAGTCATCACAAGGTTGGGGGTTCGAGCCCCCCGTTGGGCTTTCTTTTTTGCTTTCTGTATTGATTTTTTTTGTATTCCGATAATACAAGTAATTTTTATTCTAATTGATGCTATTTTTATTATTGTTATTCTACAACGGGTGTCAAGGTGAAATCGGACATGGATCGTCCTCAAGTTCTGTCAGTATACACTCGTAAACTTCACTTGCAGTCCAACGGTCGGAAGATTGGAACTGCAAGCATCCTGATGTTACTCTTCTGAGGCACTCGCTTCCCAATGGTGCAAGTTCTGTGTCACTTAGTGGTGTGCCTTCCGGCTGAGCAAAATGCATGCTGGTGAATGTCTCGCTATGGGCCATTTCGGGCCAGGTATGACTAGTCGGCGCACCTAATATTCCGAATTGGTTACAAATCAGTCCAATATCACTGATGTATGGCCCGAATATATCCCTACTGGAGTCCCTGGAAGCAAGCTTGGCGGCTAAGCATCCCAAGCCCCATATGTCCAGCGCTACTCCGTAATCTGCCTTCCCGAATAGAACTTCTGGCGCTCGGTAGCACCCTGTGCCAACATCCAGAACCTTGGCATCCACTGGCTCTGATCCCTCGTTATCTTCTGGTATCCACGCAGTCCCGAGATCAATGATCTTCACAACGCAGTCCTCAGCGTTGTGCCCTTGCGCTAAGATGTTATCGGGTTTGATGTCGCGGTGTATATAGTTTTTCGCATGCAGATATTCTAGCCCAGCTGCAACTTGACCGATGATTCTAGCTTGCATATCAGTACTCAGGGAGTTCCTCCAACCGGACCCGGGCGGGTAATTCGCCTTTCTGTGCTTCGCCAACAGTGTCGTCAAGGTGTAGGGCATATACGGCAATACTATGCCAAGATACAAATCCCCATCTTCAGTGTACTCAAACGAATGCTCGGGCCTAATGATGTTCACGTGGTCGCAAGCGCAAAGAGCCTTCAATTCGCGACGGGTGCTATGTGGCGCTACCTCCTCGATTGGTATCACAGTCTTGATCGCAAACACGCTGCTCGATTTGATATGCGTGGCTTTGTACACATCCGTAAATCTTCCACTTGCGATTCTACTGTTAAACTCGTAATCGCTACGTGTATCCTGAACCATTGATGACCAGTGGCCAAGCGCTGGGGTAGTGTAAAGAGCTGAACTTTTGCGATAGAAGGCCAAGCCTCACCGTGGATTGTTCTATTTTTCATCGCGAGGCGCACGGAAGAAGCAACCGATTTAGCGTGCATGAAGCTGAACAAACTACGTCGGCCCTTCCAAACAGCATTCATGAACAAAAATTTCCTCAAGCGGCTCATGATACACAAAGCGCAACATTATAAAAAACGCTGGATGCCGTGTCGCTGCTATGAATGCTGTGAGATTCCTCTACACCTTCTGAATGCTCAAATCTCAGCCGTGCTCTTGGTCTCACCTCGCCCCTTAGACAACAGTCCCAACTCTGGACATGTGCGTCCATATTGCGTATTTTGCCACAGACCGATAAGCCTGGCCCATCTCTCAACTCGAGGAGGGAAATGAAGAAAAGAAGCAAAAATAACGTAGACACTAACGATCCTACATACAAACCGACCAAGAGCGGAGAGATCAAACAAGCTATTGATGGCCACAATGCTGAGGTAATTAGGGCACTAGCCATGACCCGCTACGGCTTGATCGATTCAAGTATACGACAACAAGCGTGGCCCATTTTATTGAGTGATGTCAAACTCAGGACAGAGACTGATAGCAAGGGGTCATGGAGAGATCTTCCGGCGCATGCGGATGAGCCGCAGGTTCTCTTGGACGTAAATCGTTCTTTCGTTTTCTACCCGTTTGATTCGTTGGATTATCGCGAAAAGTCCGCGGCACAATTAGAAGATCTCCGCTCAGCTTTGTTCGATCTCATAAAATGTGTTTTGAGGCATTACCCAGAATTATCTTATTACCAGGGATACCATGATGTCGCGCAGGTTGTGCTTTTGGTTTATGACGGCGATGCGGATGCCTCTGCACAGGTGCTGGAGCAATTTACGTTAAAATACCTGAGGGATTTCATGATGCCAAGTATAAATGTATCAATTGACCATTTGGCTATTATTCCCCCTCTAATAACTCTCGCAGATCCGTTCATTGGCGAACAGATACGAAGCATCGAGCCGCACTACGCATTGTCATCTATTATCACTTTATATGCACACCACATTCGCAAATTCGAAGATATCTGTACTATTTTCGACTATATAATGGCAGCAGGTACCGAATCACCGCTCTTTCTATATGCTGCACTCGCTAGCTCAAGGAAACAAGAGATAAAAGAGTGTGATGGGGAGAAGGATATGATACACTCTACCCTGTCTACCATCGCGGATGCCGATGACGTCGATATTTCTGAGCTTATATTCAAGGCAACGGAGCTATCTGAAAAGTATGAACTGAAACAGATTTCACCATGGAATAACATATCCGAGCTCTCGACACTAAAAGCACCGTACAATCACAGTATCCTCGCCAAACAAGTGGCAGAAACCAATGCACGAAACTTGCGGGAGAAAGAGCTCAGAAGGAAAGAGGCAGAATCCCACGCCCTCCAGCGCAAGAAGCATCTAGCCAGTTCTTGGCTTCGGCGCGTATCAGCTGCCAATCGCCGAGTTGTACCTGGAGTGCTAGGGGCATCCCTGTGTATTGGCGTCTTTGGCGTGATCTTGTCTCTGTATCACGAGAATTTGAGGCATGCTTTAAAGAACTATCTTTGAATTATATATCTATTGAGACGATTTGTATAAATATTTATTTCAAACAGAGATTTGCCGCACGGTTGGCGGCTTGTCCCAACACCACTTTGTGACTGCTAAAACACACTCTTGAACTACCGTACTCAAATATACGCTTGAAAAAATCGAGCTAGGGCACACTTCGCGCGCCCAACCCACTCACACAACCCACGTCCCATTCACACAGTCTATTTGTCCAGGAATCTTTCTATTCGACAGACTATCTCCATCCATCACAGCAATGAAGGTTTCACACGGTACGTGAACAACACACAACTCATCGTTCGATCTAGTATGCTAACCTGTTGTCCAGACGTTTCCTCCTCTCGACGAAAGAGCAGAAAGGCTCACTTCTCGGCTCCATCTTCTATTCGACGAAAGATCATGTCCGCTCCATTGTCCAAGGAGTTGCGAGAGCAGTACAAGGTCCGATCTCTTCCTATTCGAAAGGATGACGAGGTCGTCGTCGCCCGAGGCTCCCAGAAGGGTAAGGAGGGCAAGGTTACCCAGGTTTACCGATTGAAGTACATTGTTCGAGTCGACAAGATCTCCAAGACCAAGGCCAGCGGTGCCACTCAGCACATCAACCTCAGCACCTCCAACTTGGTTCTCACCAAGATCAAGCTCGACAAGGACCGACTTGCCCTTATCAAGCGAAAGGGTGGCAACGCCGAGTAAACTTATGTCAACACGAACATGACGATACAATAAAAAATTCAAAAGCCCTGTTATTTCACGCGAAGAAAAAAACAACAACAAGCACCGACGATAACAAAACTGGAATCTCTAATCCCGGAAGTGTTTTTGTAAAATAATATATTCATTTATGACTGACAAGCAATGGAAATCCGTCAGACGAGAGACTGCAGTTCGTGGGATGGACAATTGGTTCTTCGTTTTGCATAAATGCGACTCTGAAAGCCAAAAGCTGCCCAAGAACATGCTTGTATGCTGTAGATTATTAGACCGAACCCCTCACTTTTCCTTTCGGGGTATTTCTCGACAATTTGTAAAATGTAAGCTAATGCTTCCAGTAGTGTAAACCGCAGGTCGATACCTTCGGTGGTAAACAGCTGCCAGTTGACAGCCAGCTGAGGCACAGGAGCGGCCAGTTCTGCAAACCTTGCAATGAGCCATAGCCAATTTATCTCATCAATGAACATAATCGTTCCATATCCCCACTCTCCGACTCTATAAGTGTTGGCAGCAACTATTAGTGCCGTCATACCTAAGGCGCAGAGGCATAATATTGTTATGGTGATGGCCGACAGTCGCTGCACTTCGCGCATCATCGTGTTTCGATAGCGATAGAGCTGTAAAGCAGCCACAACCCAAGTTGTAACCAGTAGGGCGTCCAAAATAATTTCAAAATTTGACACTTGAACGATCTGTAATCTGTTTGAATACTGCTTCTGGGCGAGCTTCATGGACGCGATAAGATCAAATGCTAGCTGGCAGACACTGCCGACTACGCACCACACGATCATGTCGACACTGAGCCCATACACCGATCGAGCTGCATTTTTCCGTAACTGAAAAATAGAAGCGAAAACCTTGAGACTGTAAGCTAAAGATTCCATTGACTCATAATACCTTCAAGATCAGCCATGTCATTATATAAATGGCATTGGTTGATGCTGCAGCCCAACCTCTAACCTCGACGTGAAATATCCTGCTGTCGCGAGAACACCTCCTGCCTTCAAAAAAGTTCCCAGTCCGAGAACAGGCAATTACACCAAATGGGGCTACTCACAATATTACGGAAACAGCGTCTTAAAGACAAAGAGATGCGAGTAGTTATGCTGTATGACTCGATAAAAACATGTCGCAGCTTGGCTAATATATCAGTGGCCTCGACAATGCCGGCAAGACAACCATAGTTAAGAAACTCCTTGGCCAGAGCACAGAGGAGGTCAGCCCAACTCTTGGGTTCAGCATTCAAACCGTAGATTACAGCGGGTATAGGCTCAATATCTGGGATGTCGGTGGCCAGAGTAGTCTACGACCGTTTTGGAGAAACTATTTTGAAAAGACTGATTTTCTGATATGGGTTGTAGACGTTTCAGCGCTCGACCGGCTGCAAGACTGCCGGGACGAACTACGACGCACACTCAATGAAGATCGGCTCATAGGAGCTGGACTTTTAGTCTGGATAAATAAAATGGATACGCTGGATAGTTCTGTAGATGAGCAGGGCCGCAAGCGGCTCGTAAAACAGGTCGCCGCCAAGCTGGAGCTCGACGCGATCCAGAATCACAGCTGTGCCGTGTTGGGATGTTCAGCATATACCGGTGACAATCTCCAAGCAGGGCTGGATATTGTGGTGAAAGAGGTCAAGGGACGGCTCTACGCATTGGACTAAGCGCTTTCAACAAATAATTTCATAACAATGAGTAATATAGGTAACGATGATGATGACGATTTATTCGAAGACGCCAATGACAAGCTGGATATAGAGATGGAGATGGAGCTGGATCAAGATGTCAAAACTGAAGAAACCAACCCAGTAGAGCTGGGTGATGAAACTAAAGACAATGAGGAAGACGAAGACATGCTGGATGTTCGAGTGAAGGAAGAAGAAAACGGTGACGAGGAAGATAGAGCTTTACCAGGCGGAAGTGAGCAATACAATCAACACAACGAGGATGGCGACACATCCAGCCTACCTTTCAAGCTGCGAAACAGTATAAAACCGGTGAGCAGAACCATCGATTGCTCAACTTACGACATTGTACCTTATGTTGCTTGCCTCCATTCGTGCCCTGTTTATTGCGTCGATTTCTCGTGGGGACTTAAGTGGATGTTTACTGGTGGAGCAGATGGCTTTATTCGACGATACAACTTCTTCGACTCTGTAAATGGAAAGTTGCCATTGACAGTGGCTCAGCGCCATCCATTTGTTGACTCTATCACAAAATGTGGTGTGCTGACGAGTTACTGGGAAAACGAACAGCCCGTGTACGAGAAAGACGCAGCAGTTGGTAAAGACGGTCTTTATGAGCCCAAGCTTTCACCCGTTTATTCACTTGCTGTACAATCAGAGGCATTATGGGTACTTTCAGGGCTGGAATCAGGAGGTGTCAATTTACAAACGGTCAGACATGGAGAGGGTCAGATTCACCACCATTTCGATAAGCACAAGAGCGCAGTTAGCGTGCTCAAACTAGATGACGAGGAACGAAGCTTTTTGAGCGGCTCCTGGGACAAGACGATTTTAGAATGGGATCTGGACACTGGTAAGGAAGCACGAGAATTTAAGGGTTCCTCTGGACAGATCACAGCAATAGAATACCAGCCCGTGGGCGGCGCAATTGTGCCACCAAATATCGCGGCCGAAAAGCCCTCTGAAAAGGATGATGACGAAAAGAGCCTCGATTCACTTTTCGGTGATGACGACGAAGATGAGACTGTGAAAAAAGAGGAGAAAGAAGACGACGACGAAGGGACTGGATCTAGAGATGATGGTGCGGCGAAAGTGGAACACAGTCAATCGGTATTTTTATCCGGCTGTATTGATGGCACTGTAGATATCTGGGATAGAAGACAGGCACAGAGAGCGGGACATTTGTATGTCCCCGATGGCACTCCGCCATGGTGCACGAGTGTATGTGCTTGATATGTTTTACGAGATCACTAATTGAAACAGGCATGCTGGTCCACTGATGGAAACCGTGTATACGTTGGACGGCGAAACCATTCGGTAGAGGAGTTTGACATTCGCAAGTCCTTGATCAAGCCTTCACGCACGTTGAAGTTCCCTTCTGTTTCAGGTGCGGTGTCGACTGTTGCGGCATTACCCTCCGGCCGCCATTTGCTGTGTGGATCGCACGACAATCTCAGATTGTATGACCTCAACGAGACCAGCAAGTCTAAAACGCCATTCTACATTATCCCCGGGCACCACGGAGCGGTTTTATCGACTATTTGTAAGTGAATAAGGCGAAGAATCCTGACAAGAATGCTAACTTTGTAGATGTTGATCCATCATGCCAGTATGTGGTTACTGCTAGTGGATCACGCGGCTGGCAGGGCAATTCCACTGATGTGGCGCTGGTCTACGAGATCAGTGGGCAGACATGAAGCGTGATCAATGTAATGTAATGTATATTATATTTCAATCTCTATTTAATGATAATATATTTTGAGAAAATAAATAGCTTTGGATCGGAACTGTGCTGACTCTTCTTGGATAAATGACGCATTTAGCCCATATATAAGATTTCCCTATCTGCTCTTTATCGCCCTTTGAACATCACGCAAACTCGATTACACACAGCACATTCTTCAACCACGACGTCGACCAGCAAGCTAGTAAGACCTGCTTGAGAGAATTCCTTATAGAAAATGCCGGTCCCAGACAGCACTTATACTGCCGCAGCTGTGAGGCCGTCGTTTCTTGCGGTGAAGACAAAGCCGGCCGCTGTCCGGTACTCGCCATTGCACACGGCCAATAGCAGCTCTCCGCCATCGTCCAGTTTGATATCTACTCCCTCGACACCAGCACATACACCTCGCCGAAGATCTAGTCTGTACATGTCAGCAAATGCCAGTGGGACGAACGTGGATATACCCGACTCACCCTCGGACCGATCGGTGTCGTTGTCCTCTCCCCGCCTGTCGGTCTGCGCTGACTGTCGCACGGACACTGCTGACAGTGTGGTAGTTGGCGAGATTCCACATTCTCCTCCGCATCATAGACCCATAGGGAATCGTCGGAACTCGAGCTCGTCTCCGCAGCTGGTGGGATCATATGAGGAGAGCTTACTTTCCGGCCGTATGTCGAGCCTCAGCTCAAAGCCAGTCGAGTTCCAGGCGAAGATCAGAGTGAGCGCTATTAATTCTTCCGACCACAATTCGAACACTCATAGGTACGGATCCTTGAATGTACCTTTTGATGCGGTATTCTTCGATTGGGGTGGAAAAGAAGAGTCACCACCTTATGTTGGCGGGTTGAACATTGAGGAGGCTGTAAGCAGTGACCGGGCAAACAGCAGGTCAAAGCCTGGTTTCAGGATTCCTCGCCGTGGTAGACTTCAGATAATTGTTTACAATCCGCAACAGACTGCAGTACAGATATTCCTGGTACCATATGATTTGAGAAATATGCCCTCGAATCGCAAGACTTTGGTTCGACAGCGGAAAGTTACTGCAGGCTCAACGCGCAACATTGTTCAAGCAATCCAGTTCCAAGTGGTTGCACCACCGGGCACTTCGAAGCTCTATATACATGGCAAAATTCGTCTGGTATTTCAGAACCGGGTTTTGCTTGCATCATCCTTTCCCTCTGGGTCGGCAACCGATGAGCCTACACAACCTTCATCTTCCGCATCATCAGCATCATCGTCATCTTCTCCTTCAGGCCTGCTGGTATCGCCTCAAGTGCAAACCGATCTTTGTTACGGAGGATTCAGCGTATGGCATCATAGGGCTGCTTGCGTCAATTGTGGTGCCACTATTTATTCTTAGCATTCTACACATTCATCATCCTAGCATTAAACAAGAGTGTCATCACTCACTAAAACTTTTTTCTTCTACATGTATTCCATATAGATAAAACTCAAAGTTACTAGAGAAAAAAAAATATTCATTCAATTCAATTAAATTGTATTCATCAAAAACAAGCATCAAAAACTAACAAGCGACATGAATTGTAGCTTTAATAAAATTGGCCAAATGGTATACCAAAAATCTCGCCTTCTGGCATAACGTCCAAGACAGGGCCGGCAGCATCAACGCCATTGTTAGATACATTGTTACCCCACCAGCTCAACGGCTTTGGATGGTATTGAACGGCGAAGAAAATGATCAACAGACCAAAGGCCACTGCACCTGTAAGAGAGGCGGAAAGTACATAAGTGTACTTCTCCCACCACGCCGTGTACCGTCGTTTAATGTAGTAGTGGAAGGCGTAAGAGACGTACATGCCTGGAATGAAGTACGACAAGTTGTACGGCGCCCACTGCAAGAACCCATTGCACACGACTGCAGGATTCACGACCTTGAACCACGACAAGAATCGGAACACGGTCGAGTTGACGGCATTGAAAACGCCGGTGGGGAACCGGGCTCGGCACCATTCTCTGATAGTAGGTCCGCCTCGCTGACCGACAAGGAAGATGATTGCAATCACAAAGCCAATCAAGAAACACCACCGAAGCTCTGGGTAGAGTTGTTCGAACACTCGCTTTGGACCAATGGAACCCCAAACCACCGCAGAAGAGTAATAGACAGTAGATCCAGCGAGACAGTTGAAGTCTTGCTTTTGGTCCTTGGTGCACAGTCCCTTGATGTTGGAGAACTGCCAGTTCATCACACCAACAGACACAAAAGAGGTGAGGATGGTGGCGATCAGCTGGCCACGGAAAAGTGCTCTCGGCGGGATCTTGGAGTAATGCGCCATCTTCTGGTCTGAGATATAATTGTCTGCCTGGCCAGCAATGTTGTAGCCGAATGCCTTGCCAAACATCAATGCCTGTGCATTACCTGGAAGAGCATAACCAATGATGAGCTCGGTGACGACATTCAGACCCTCGGTGATACCAGTGACCGCAGAAATGATGGACATTGGCACAATGTAGACGGCGTTGATTCCAATCACAAAGAACAAAATCCAAACTGGAGTGTGGATAGGATAATGCAATACGCATACCAATGCGAAGAAGAACGAGATGAGGAAGATCACGAAGAACCACCAATCGGGAGCTTCTGGGTACTGCATCATCATGGCAGTGTGCGCATCATTATAGCCGTCGTACATGGACGTTCTGCCGTGTTCCGGTACAGCATTCTTAATCTCCTTGAACTTGGTCCAGTTGAAAGTCAACAGAGCACCAAGACACCTGAAGAACTTGATGGTGCCATAGGAAACATCGAACAACAATTCACGATAGAACCCGACAAATGCATCTCGTGCAAGCCGCCATTGATCAAACAACGTGTAAATGAAGTTCAACGGATAAAATGCAAAAAACGCACCATAAGTTACCAAGTTGGCTGCCGAGTAATATGGCGGAGAGTACTTCTTGTACTTGTCGACGCTAAATGTTCCATTCTCATTGAGCACATTTCTCACTGCATATGGCTGTCCAGTGTTATCGAAAATGGAAGAGGTGTTGATTGGAATAAAGTTGGTCCACTTTCTCTTGGAGTACCAAATACCCAAAATGACTCCTGCAGAAATGACTGTGCCAGTGAATTGCTGCAAGTAAGCAAAGAACGGAATCTGCAACGGAGAACCGACATTGATCACGACCCAGTCGAATGTGGTAAGAGGGTTGATACCGAGACCTCCAATAGATCCAGTCACAGCAGCAAGATTGACGTTGGTAGGGCTGATCCAAGTCATCCAGTTGAATGTGGACAACGCTGTGAACAAGTAGCCTGGGATCCAGTAGTAGACGAACATGGCACTGAAAGTCAAGAAAAAGAACTTGTACCGAGTCATAGTCCAGCCATGAACAGGGGCATCATCCACGTCTGTAATCAAAAGAGCACGCGAAAGAGCAATGGTGGGCAGAATCGTTGGCCAGATGGTCTTGGTGGGGTAGACCACGAATCTTCGAAGCATACCGGCAAAGCCGAAACCCATACATTGGTTAGAAAGTGTAAGGAGCATTTCATATCCAAATGTGACATACTTGCCGCCAAAGTAAACATCAAGCTTTTGGACCTGGAAATTCCAGTACACGTAGATAGTGGAAAGGCAGACATTGAATGTAATTGTCGCAAACATTTGCTCCTTGTAGCTCCATGGTCCCGGGTTCAAGCTGTGCTTCTTACCAAAGATGCTAAACTCACGAGTAGGCAAGACTTTTTCCAAAAACTTACCGCAAGGATACAGCAGCAATTGGATGATTGGCGATGACAAAGAAACGCTCGGGAATCGAGGAGCAAAGAAGGTATTGACACCCATACCAATGATCGACCATAGCATACCCAAAAAGTAAGATCTAAATGTTTCGACTGGAATGGTGGGGTCGTCGAATGGGTCTGCAATAGATCTGACTTCTGGATATGGGGAGTGATACCGGATGATTGCAGCCTCCGCCTTGAGATCGAATTCCCACTCGTCATGTGCGAGTCCGCTTGGCTTTTCCCCTTGCACAAGCGATTTGATCTTTTCCATGCTTTCGTAAGGGAAGTTTCGGTCGTCGGAATGGTAGTCGATGGCCAGTGTCAAAATCTCCAGTGCCTCTTCCGTCGACATGGTCACAATCTTGTCGAAAATGTACTGCACATCTGCCTTCGGTGCAATGTGGTCTTCTTCGGCCTTTTGACCAAGTTTGCTTGCTAGAAGTGCCCGCTGAGTGGAATCATATTCCTCGAGATTGTCAGGGACGTCCACCAGCTCGCTGATGGCAGGGGCCTCCTTCTCAGACATTGTGCTTTACCGTGCGCTTTCCTGGGGAGAGAGAGAAGTTCGATGGAAGAGCAGATCAGTGGAGAATTGAATGATGAAAGGGAGAATAAAGTTATTTAAATCACAAGTCCCGATCAGCACCTGGCACGTATCTAAGACGAAGGGGGGCCGGACTCGTAAAATGCAATTAACCACCACTCGAGCACGAGCTCATTGATCCGCATAAAGGGCGTAAAAGGGCAACGGGGTTCGATCTGCGTCAACATTGCAATGCCGTTTGTCTCATGCGACCTGATACACGGCATCGCTTCGTTCAGTGATAGCTATGTGTGTCGCGGACCGCATGAACTTTAATTTGTGGGGATCTATGTGTTCCGCCCATGGCTCTTTCAGCCTGTGCCGTGTCCTATCAATCTGTGCAGACACGCATTTTCATCTAATCATAATCTGGCGTGTAGATTTTGAGATCGCGATCGCTAAGGTGCCGATTTGTAGCCTTGCAGCTACAAATGAGAGCCGCAGGTTTGGGACCGGAGGGTTCCATTGATATGACAGACCCCAGCCTGGAAGTCTAGACAGGGCTCTTCCTTGTTCTAATGACTCTATCTATTTACAACAATGGAAAAAAAAAATAATGACGTTTCCGTCATCATTCCGCCGCTGATTTCGGGTGTCAATTAAATGATGGCGACGCCGTACGGCATTGCAGATGGTATTTCTTGTCGCCCGAACAAGGTTAGCAGCGTGAAACAGGGCACCAGGGCACCAAGGCACTAAGGACTCCTCCCATCAAATAGTACAGGCAGCAACCTTGGGTACACCAGATAATACGTATAAAATTATAACAATGTGACCAGATTCATAACATAGTGAAGAATTGGTGATTCTTGCTGTACTCGCAAAGAGGAAGGCAAACTACGCATCGCCTTCGAAGGGCTCATGCGCGGCGTGCAGGGGCTCGTGCATGGCCAATGCAGATTTAACGTTTACGAATACGAACCAACCTATAAGATATTAGAGAAATAAGATTGATAGCTATCAAGCTATTGAGCAATATCAATTGCACGAGGGCCGGCTGATTCCGTCATTGTCGGCCAACTAAAACAGTAGGGAATGAGCCGCTCGTTCGTAGCCCTCGCATCCGGAGGCACAATGAGATGAGAGAGTCTTAGATATGTACGAGGTTTCACTTTTGGAATCTACGTAAAACGACGAATAGGCAGAGGTCTATTTCAATGCTGAAAACGGATCTGTATCACTGATATCTGCACCTTCACAATACAATTTCATGTTCCGCACTCAGACCAACCGGCTCTTAGAGACGCCGACCGTTGGTTGAAAAGAAGTTGATCGCCGGCAGAGTGGATTTGATCATCGGCCCCTACTGAATCTACGGCACCGAAGATATCCACTACCTGCATGAAACGGCGCCAGTACTTTTTACGGGAACAGTACAGTAAGTACCTGAATGTACTGTAAATAGATGATTGAAGAGTTTCCGGTCGCTGTGCTTTGGGGGAAAAAAACAACTTTCTCCCTCTGTAAATTTTTCAAAGGGCACACACGTAAGCTCTCCTAATGCAGGGCGCAACCAAGATGATGAGGGACCCTAAAACAAGTACGTACGTCTCTTCGAGTAAAGTATTAATTTTGCGAGTTCTCTCCATCAAGCTAGACACTGGACATCGATTCAATTCTATATAAGCCATATTTACCAAGTCTCGGTGCCAATGCCACTATACCAAGTCTACTAAACATTGGTTACTGTAGTGATTACTGACACAAGTTTTGGAGACTGTGTTAAACCTAAATTTCACCACACGGCACCATCTGCTCAATACGGCGCCTATATCCGACGGAACCTACGGAAAACATACTGGCGTATTGGATCCTATTTTGGATACTTGTAGCTTATGCAAATTATGGTACCGGTAGAGCTGGTGGGTGGTCTCCCCGTCTCCCCAAGCGTAATCCACCGACAATACGCCGACCAAGCTCGGGGAATGGCAAACTCGTCAGCTTGCAGCTGACTTGAGGCACTGCTCGTCGGTGATTCTCTGTATACGGTACATGTACGAATGATCTTCAATGCAAGAAATTCGCTCGAGAGCCGTGAGAGGCGCTATTATCTGTGCCCCGGGAACTGAATGAACCGTCCACGGCATCAAAACAGGGCCGGTCCGTATTGCATCTGTAACAATTTGAAAAATTCTACGGATATCAACGGCTCCCGGTTCCCGGTAAGTCTATAAGCTCGTTTATACACGTGGCTGGGCAATGAGTGTATGAGCAACAAAGTGCGGAACGGATCAAACTCGGTTCCGGTTGCATATTTCTGATCGTCCAAGGACATGTTTTTGATACGGTGTTGATTTTCGTTTCTAATGATTGCTATCAATTATCTCTGAAATATATGATAAGCGGATGATATGATGATATGTTTCATTGATTCAGTGGTGAGTCCAACACGAACACTCCTGAGCCGGGGCAGATGTCCAATGCCACTACGAGATCTTTAATAGTGAACTGTAAGATGGTATTACAAAGAGCTACAAAATCCAATTTTAATGGAGTCTAAAAAGGTCATCAACAATACTCTACCCAGTTGTCCAGGTTCATGTTTTTTATAACAGTGGAAAAGTCCTTAGCATCCGAATCATCACAGGCGGTCTTCTTCTGCGAGCTAGTAACATCTTGATCATTGTTTGTAGAGTCTCCCTTCGGATACTCAATGTGGAATACTGGCTTTTGAGCCTGTATGAATGGCGCAAAAGTATCGCATTCACTGTACTGAACACATTGCTCGTTGACGCTCCACTGCATCTTATCAATAACATTTGGGATGATTTCACCGGCGTTTTTCAGACCGACTGCCATACCTCGACTGTGGGCTTCATCAGCCAGCCAGTTAACATAGTCGATGGCATCGTCCTTGGTGAGTCCCAAGCCGTTGTCGTTGCTATAGCCATCAACATTATCAGGGTCGACTCCATCACAGAGCTTCGTCTTGGCTAGATCCAACCGTTTACCCATGATCTTCCTGACATTTGCAGAACTGGTATTAAGCCAGTTCTCGCCAGGCCATCCATCCAGACCGCTGCCCAGGTCCGAAGGAAGGAAATCAGGCATATCAGGGCGCCAGTTCTCAGAGCTTCCTGCTGAGAAGTAGCAAATGACTTTACGGCCAAGCCCCTGAACCTCCTTGATTGTATCAGCAGGAGTATCGAAGAGATCAATATCGTAAACGTCTGCGGATCCTGATGTGTCGTTCAAAGTGTAAGCGAGCTCAATCTGCCACTTGGACCCCACAGCAGGCTGCCAAATACTGGAATCACTGACATTTCCGGTACTAGTACTCGACGGCACTGGTGAGCTTTGGGTAGCGCTTGGGGTGGCAGTTGAAGACGCTAATGCTGTGACTGAGTCGCCATTTTGATCATCATCATGGTGGTGGCGGTGCGACAGCGGAATGCCGACCCCTAGTCCGACTGCCAGAGCCACAATCACGAACCCACTTGCGATGAACATCTTGAGCTTTGTGGAAATCATGGCATGGTAGCGGGGAAGACCGTTGTATTTAAGGTGCCCTCCGGAAGATGAATGATAGGTAAGATTCTAAGTGAGGGAGATGTCACAGACCCATAATTCTTCTCCTACGGCTCTCCCTAAAAAGTGGAGACAGGGAGGAGGAGCCATTTGCTTGCATTTACCATGGTGGCAATCAATATGATACACCTTTGCATGGTGGGCAAAATAAAAAAGAGATACTCATATTTTAGCTGTTTCATAGAGTATTTTGCAGGGGGTCGTCGGAGATGAGTTCACGATGGCCAATAATCGTGGGCAGGTAAAACATAGTACGTACGTTCGGGAGACTGCCGAAGCGCCGAAGCGCTGCTCCAGCCGCAGCAGGGTCCCGCTGACGGCCGCCTACGTTAGCCGTTGCACTACCATATCTGTAACCATCTAGATAATATAGAGATTGGATCCAGTGCCTTGATTTTGAAATATCACTACGCTTATTTAGAATGGCAAAGGAAATGGGCTCTCGTACGAGCATAATAAAATCAGTTTGCGATTATTTTCTATATGCCCACTTATAGCTATTCGAAACACCGGATAAAAACATGCAAACCTGTAACGTCTATCAATTTGTTGGATTGTTGCACATGTACTGTAATTGGCTTGTACTTCCAACCACAAATCTGTTAATAGAACAAACACATGCACAACTAGAATGGCAATCTAACCATTTAAACGACAGAGGCCACTAGCGCTGGGTGATCTAAATCAATTTCAAAGACCTTGAATCCAGCCATTGGTCTTAAAACAGAAATGTGATCTTCTATCGTTCCGTGGACTTCATGTAACCACTCATCTGGGTATGCTGTAACAGGATGTTGAATAAAAAACTGCCCATTGTTTTTCTTAACCATAGATTTCAACGCGATCAAATCGCTCAAACTGAACTCCGTATCGAAAAGCCAATTGGTATTCAGCATCATAAACCTGAGCTTATTGTACTTGCAAAGCGATGCGGTTAAACGATCAAGTTGATTGCGCCGAGGGTCTAAATGCTCGAAACTCGTATCAATATCGTCTAAGATAAGCGATTCAACGCTTTCTGGATTGATCAAGTCCTGCAGCTTTACTGGAAGAATGTTGTTGCAACGCAGCTGACGAATAGGAAGTCGGCACACGTCAGGTGCACCCATGCCTTCGTAAAACGAAATATATAGCCTTTCCAGAGCAGGGAAACGTGCTCGTCTGAAAAAGATGCCTGACAAACTGTCCACCATGAGATATTTGATATTTAAGCTCCCCAGACTATCTGTCAGGCCGCGATCAAAGATTGCTAGATCCTCGAGAGATTCAGGAAGAAAGTTCCTAATACGACCAGGATTAATAATGTCGATAGGACATAGGGTCAGCGACTTGAGTGTTTTTGGTAATTTCCTCAAAGCAGTAGTCGAAACTTGTCCAGGATTGCGTGTATTAAGATCAAATCTTTCCAAGTTCCGCATGTGATGTACAAATCTCACTAGCCTGCTTGCGAACCGAGGTGAGTCTTCAAAGAAAGCATCCTTAACGTAATTAAAATCACACGTCAATAGTTTCAAGTTCATTCGAGTGAGCGGAGCAAGCTGACGAAGATGAGGACATTTTCCCCATAATAAAACGTTGAATTCGCAACTAGGAAATGCAGTTTGAATATAGTGGAGCAAATTTGGATGGTGCTCGCGGTTAAGCGAAGACGAGGGGATCTCAATCTCCAATTCAACGTTTTGCAATTTGCTGAGAGCTTTGACTAAATAACCACTCAATGGACCATTAGCTGGATTTAGTATCCAATCTTCTGAAAACCCCATCGTCCAAGGAACATCCAGACTTGCCGTCAGGTGTAGAGTCTTTACTCTCATAAGCAGATCACTGAGAAAGCCTTCCGCTAACAGATATTGAAAAGTAAATATGTCCTTACACCCAATCGAGATTCGTCTCTTTGCTCCTTCCGGGCGATAGAACATGGTCCGGCTGGGCGCAATATCGTCATGCTCGGCCACATCGTCTAGCGACAAGAGAGTCGTTTGTGTTCCATCGCTAGAAGGCAGTTGAATTACTGTATTAGCGACCTGGGTATTAGCTTCCTCTTTGGATTGGCGGTCAAATATGAGGTTCAGCTCCAATATATCCCAGTAGCGAAAGCACAAAGCATGTCGAAATCGTCTGCATGTCGATTGTAATGCATAGTGGGATTTGCAGTCGAGATTGTTGGCGATTATCTCCAATAATTCTGTGGGGAGCTCCCACCAAGATTCTGGACGACCCGCATCCAATATCGCACTCAACTCGCTCAAGTCCATTTAAATATTAAGCCATTTGAATCGCCTCACAGATGACGATAACGTATGAATAGCGCTTATCGCAGCTTTTTTGGTGAGGTGTTTTGGATCAAGACTATCTTGCTTACCTCCAGTGTTAGTCATCACACTAATCGGAGGTTCAGCCGTGCTTGAAAAAATATAAGGCTCTTTCTACCTCCACCGATAGTACCACCCTTCAGAGGTTCAAGAACTGCAACTTTTTTATATAAGCGGGAAAAAATGTTCCAAGTAAGCGGCTGGAACCTGCCCAGCAAACTTGCGGCAGAGAAGGACTCAAAGTCGGACGATAAGAAGAAAAAGACAAAGAAGTCTTCGGGTTCCAAAGACGCTAGTGAGAGCACTTCTACTACAGCATCCGATAAGTCAGGCTCCAAGAAAGCCCCAAGACAGGATAAAAAGAGAAAGCGAGACGGCAAGGAAGATAATGGAAATACCAAGAAGCAGAATAATGGGCAGTCGCAGTCGCCCAAGAAATCAGACGCGGTCAAGCAAGCAGAGAAACCCGCTGAAGCACCAGCCGTTAACGCAGCTCTAAATTCACAGCCTGTGTCGAAAAGACTACAACAGATGCAAGCGCGACTTTCAGGATCAAGGTTCAGGTGGATTAACGAACAGCTATACACGACCGATTCTTCAAAGGCCGTGGAGTTGTTCGAGAAAGACCCCGATATTTTTGATCAGTATCACACAGGATTCCGGAACCAGGTCAAATCATGGCCCGAAAACCCGGTCGACACGTTCATAGCACAGATCAAAAAACGGCTCGAAAAGCCTATTGCTGCGCCAGGTGGTTTGCCGGGAAACAGCGATGGCACTGTCGTCATTGCAGATATGGGATGCGGTGAAGCTAACTTGGCATTGGAATTGCAGTCTGTTAAGGGTTTCGGCAAGTCGAGAAAGGCGAAATTCGAGGTGCATAGTTTTGACCTGAATAAGGCCAATGAAAGAATTACTGTTGCTGATATAAAAAATGTTCCGATGAAAGACGAGAGTGCTCATGTAGTAGTCTTTTGTCTCGCATTGATGGGCACCAACTTTCTGGATTTCATCAAGGAAGGACTACGAATTCTCAAGCCTCGAGGAGAAATCTGGATTGCCGAGATCAAAAGCAGATTCGTTGATAACGACGTTACGGAATTTGTGTCGGTGCTGAAGGACTACGGACTGTTGCACAAGACTACCGACGACTCGAATAAGATGTTTGTGCGGTTCGAATTCTTCAAACCGCCTAAAGATGTTGCAGCTGATTTGGAAAGAAAGAAGCAGGCTAAAAAGAAGTTTATCGATAAAGATGAAAAGTCCAAGAATCGAAATAAGCCGGAGGGAGAGTGGCTGCTAAAGCCGTGTATATACAAACGTCGATAGATTTTTCATACAACCATTTTTACTCAAACGTCAATAGATCTTATACAGATCGTTTGATCTTATAATCGCATTGTTTAGTATGCTCTTTATGTTTGTTTATCTTGTTGGTTTCCTTGTTGAAACCAGTACAAACGCGACAAATGCGTACCTGGAACTGTCAGCGTGCGCGCGCACACAACTGTTTGTGGAGCAACAATAAGAGGTAAATGTCCTGCCATACATTGTCATTTCCTAACATTCATATATCGCAAAAAGACTAGCAGAATCTTCCTGTACCATATGGTGATATGAGGGCCTCATTTGGGATTATGCCGCTGGTTGGTCCCACGCGACTAGTCCGCCAACAATGGGGTTATCATAGTAGAAACACCATGCTCAAGCAGATCTTGGTTCATCAACGACGATGGAACTCTGGCGAGCCTACAACAGCTACGACCGATTCTTCGACAATGAAAGAAGCCTCCAAACTCTCGCCATCAGAAAAGGCTAGCATGGAGTCTGATTCTGACGAATTGGAGATTACGACCGGTATGATCGGTAAGAGTGGCGACGAGAGTTTGCTGTATTTCGACAATGTATTCCCCAGACTATCTCAGTTCGAGCAACTCAACTGGCTCACACGACGAATTCTACGTCTCAATTCTGACGGTCTAGAGCAGACGTTTGCGGAGAAGGCCATTCCTCGGAATCTGCCTGTGGCCATTTCGAAAGTTGTTACACGAGAGAAGGACGGCGGTGTTTTTGTGAGATTTTCAGTCAAGGAAGATGCACAGGTTAGTGCTCATGAAGCGGAGGAGAAGATCATTGAACATTACACGAATGCGGCATATCGGCCATGGTATAAGCCATTCAGTGCAGTGCGAGTGTTCCCGGTGCGGGGCACACCGTGGATTGAAGATTTGAGGCGTGCTCAGAGCGCCAAGCTCAAAGTGAACTTTGAAGGCGCAGATGTCAGCCAAGAAGCGCTTTATTCGATTTTGCGACGGTATGGTCCTATCATTGATATTGTGCCACCTGCTCCTGGCGACAGTGCGCCGCGAGCGGCTCAAGTGACGTTCACGCGCGTCAATGACGCGGCTACGGCGCGCAACTGTGTCAACGGTTTGCTGTTGAGAAAGAACGACACTAAATTGCATCTTTCCTTCGTTCCAATCGATCATAAAAATGCAATCAAGGAGTGGGTTGTTGACCATCCACGAATTGTGATCCCGATCCTGCTGGCGCTGTTTGCAACATTAGCGGTTATAATCTTTGAGCCAA
This sequence comes from Blastobotrys petasosporus, assembly GCA_030580095.1. NCBI lineage: Eukaryota > Fungi > Ascomycota > Dipodascomycetes > Dipodascales > Trichomonascaceae > Blastobotrys > Blastobotrys petasosporus. Next base: position 119,295 of record JAKTSG010000031.1, on the reverse strand, counting down.
TCCGAGTATGGTTCATCAATCACAAAGTCACCGGCAAATTGCTCGCTTTGGAGGGCTACCCGCGGTTGAATTGGTTTAGGAACCAAGTAGTAGGTATATTTGGTGGGCTTTGGAAGAAGCTCACTGGAAGCATGGCTTCGCTCGGGTTGTGGAAAGAGGCAGCCGGAAGTTTCCAGAACTTGTGGGATGAACGGCTCAAGGCAATCGACGATCTCAAGCAATGGGTTGAAGAAGGTGTCAATACTTTTATTGTTGTTCATGGCCCGAAAGGTAGCGGGAAGGAAGATCTGGTGTTCAAGTACGCATTAAAGGATCGCAACAACATTCTCTCTATCGATTTTGATAAATTGATCAAGGCTCGCTCAGACTCGGCCTTTATTAAAGCCACTGCGCAAATGCTAGGTTATTATCCGGTTTTCCCATGGATGAACTCAATTACTCAGTTTTTGGACTTGGCTGTTCAAGGATTGACTGGCCAGAAATCCGGCTTTGCCGAATCGTTGGATACCCAGTTCAAGAACATGCTCAACACAGGTGCAACGGCATTGACAAGAATTGCACTTGATAAAAAGAAACCCGAAATGTCGGATGAGAACTATTTGCAGCTGCATCCTGAAAACAAGCCGGTGATTGTGCTGAGGAACTTGGTCACAAAATCGGAAGAGAAGAATGCATTTGTGTACGAGCAAGTTGTGGAGTGGGCAGCTACATTGATTCAGGCTAACGTGGCTCATGTCATTGTGATTACCGATGATGTTGGGTATGAAAAGCTACTTGGGGAAAGCTTGCCTAATCAAGTGCTCAAGCTGCTGCCAGTAGGCGACGCCAATGCTGCCTCAGCCAAGGCGTTTGTCATGCAGCAGTTTGTCAAAAAGAAGGAGCCTGAGGGCGTTGCTGCAGCCATTGCCAATGCTGTCAGTGTGACTGAAGGAGAGAAGAAGGAAGTGCTGGACAAGGTTGTTGGTAGCATTGATACGACAGCTCGTCTTGTTGATGATAAGAAAGAAAAACAGAAAGAAGGTACCGCTATCAAGTTTGACACCTCCGGAAATGAGGCACTTGTCGAGGTAGATTCGGAAGATTCTAATGAAGGGGAGAAGGAGACTTATACGGTATCGTTCGATCATCTCGATGAAGCACTCGCTCCTATTGGTGGCAGAATGACAGATTTGCAAGCATTTGCACGACGATTGAAATCTGGCGAGACTCCGCTGGAAGCATTGCAGGATATGATTGAGCAGGCTAAAGTGGAAGTGTTGCAAATGTATGTGATCAAACCTTCAGGAACATGGACACGAGAGCAGGCTTGGACACTTGTCAAGCAACTTGCTACCGCCGATATAGACGCAGAGAAGCATGAAAAGCAGAGCCAATCTAAGCTTGGATTTTTCGAGTCGCTTTCGCCGCCAAAGCATGACGAGCCACAGGAAGGAGAGGCTGAAACGAAAACTGTCGAAATCTCAATGGATGCGTTGATGAATGACTCGAATTTCAGCTCGGCTGAGCAATTCGAGGCATTGAGTGAGCTTGAGAGGGCAGAGATGGTCAGCTTGAAGAGCTCTGGTGGCCGAGTTACTGCGATTAGGGCTGGAAAGCCGCTATACCAGGGTGCATTCAGAGCGCTGGTAGAGGACAAGGAACTCAATGCTCGGATGGAAATCGGGTTGTTGAACGACCTTGTTACCAAAGAGACTGGCAATATCAACAAGTACGAAAAAGAGCTTGTTGAGCTGTCAAAGTTACAGTCGCGATCTGAAATCCGAGAGCGAGTGGACTATCTTGCAGGCAAATTGCGAGCAAGTCAAGAGAAGATAGTAAAGTATGAGGCGCTAATTGCTAACCAAACCAAACTTTTGCCCAAGTAATGTTGTAAGTAATATTTATGTACTTAAAATCTCGTTTCAGTTTTCATTTATCTTCATGTTTGGATAGAGCCTACCTATTCGGGGCAAAATCCATGAACCCATCATTTTTTGCATTAAGTAATTGATTAGCACTGCCGTGCACAAAATTAAAGGTTCAACATGCCAGGGTTTGACCAGTCGCACTTAAACTCCAGCTTGTGCCTGTGCAGTTAAAATGGAATCATGGAATTGATGTTTCAGACAGACATGGAAGATCATCTAGCTAGCGTACGGTGGTAAACTAGGTTTATGACTCCTGAAAGTTACATATAAATATAAGCACTTGCCAAAAGTCAACAAATGAAGAGCATGCGTTGTGGTGATTAATGAGCAGCCCCACGCCTCATTTCGCTATGGGCGAATGCTAGAAATCGCCATCGCCTCATGGATCGGGTGTGGGTGTGTTTGTGTGTGTGCGGGTGCGGGTGCGTGGGTTTCTATGGTGGTTTATCTTTAGCCTGGAGCGTGAGGGTGCGTGTGTGAAACCACGCATTTCACGCACAAAATCTCGCCGCCTCCTCATTCTTCCGTTAAGAACCATATCACCAGCACTTTTTTTCCTACTTCAATCCACTTGCCTGATCTGAAGAGCTGCTAATTCAGCGATTTAGACCAGTCCTTTCTTGTTTGCAGGATTTTGCAAAAAATACTTTGATTAAAAGAGAAAGGACACGCGAAAACATTAGGGTTAAGGGGTGAACAGGCAAAGTTGCAGGCTGTTGTAATAAATACCATCGACTTTGTGATACCGTCTCGAATCCATCAGGATACATCCTGCTGGCTGGAAATAACAAGATGGCCTTGTTAGATTCAGTATTACCAAAGCCTGCCAGCACACATCACAATGCCCATCACGACAAGCGGAGAAGCTTTGGGTCGGGTAAGTTGAGTGACAGCACTACTCCAACGATTCCGTCGCCGTCACCATCACATACACGCGAAAAAAGTTTAGACGATTTAGTGCTTGAGAATGTGCCGGTATTCGATTATTATGGGAATAATTCGACGATTCCGAGAGCCCCCGGTGTGTTGTTGGCTAGATCGCCTACGAGCTCTCCTACCCAGAGGCGCACTGCCACAACAAGTGGACACAAGAGTCAGCTAAGCATTACACAATTGCATCAATCGAACGAGCAACTGCAAAAGGCGCTAGAATTTGAAGAGAATGAGACGATGCGACTTGAGAAATTGCTCAAGGATATACGGCATAAGGCGGATTCATCCCAGTTTGAGCAGAAGAGGCTGGAACAGGATGTGGTACAACGAGATGAACAAATTGCATTGCTGCAAAAGCAGCTCAAAGATACGAAACGATCCAAGCATGAATTAGAGAATACATTGACGGAGGAACAAATGACTTATATTAATGAAAAGGCTGCATGGCTCGACAAGGAAAACGAATACGAAGCCAAGCTGAGCAAGCTGAGGGCCACTAGCCACCACCACGAGGAACCGACGAGGGACAATGCATCGATTTATTCCGCAGCATCGGCCAACTCTTCGACAGTCAATATTAAAGAAGGACCTCCCAGAGCTCCTCCACCACCATCATTAGAGCATACCAAGATGATTGATCGGTTAAAGAACGAGGTCGAGCTTACACGTCAACAGCTGGAACTAGTGTCTAAGGAGTATGCACTCCGGCATGAGCAGGTAAAACAGGAACTGGAGCAGGTGAAACAAGTCAACAGTCGACTGCAAGAAGAAAGCGAGGGTTTCCAAGTGTTGTTGGCGCAGAAGACGGTATTAGGTGAGTTTAGCCTAGCCGATGAGCTCGACCGGTTTGGGTTTGAGGAGGACGATCAAGACGGCGATGATGGTGAAGGTAGTGACACTGACGACGATGTAATCAATGGAAGCAAGGCAGAAATGAATACCAATGAGGAAATGAAAAGGATGAAGAGCAGGATGTACGATCTAGAGTTTGAAAACAAGTCGCTGCAGAACCACAACCGAGCATTGAAAATATCGCTGGAGCGACTTGTGCAGCGGCTGCTGGAGTTTAGAGAATTCGAATCTGTGGTCGAAGACAGCAACCAAGACGTGACTCAGCGCTCAATTTCGCTATTCCATCGACGAGTATCATCGTCGCACCCCAATCAATCATCGCAACGACATGGCAGCATTCTAGATATTCCCCGCCGTCGTCCACAACCAACATCGTTGCAGCGAGACAACCTGGAGCCGCCTCATTACAACAACAATGGCCAGACCATTCTAGCGGGATCCGCGTCTAGTATTGCATCAGGAGGCGGATCTCCGCGGTCAGCCACGTCGTCGGTGTTCCAGTTTCCTCGAGCTCACAACCGGGTGGTCAAGCCTGCTTCAACGTGGAGCAGCATGATATTTGTCAACAACCGGACCAGCCAGAATGCATTACCAGACAATGGTCTAGACTCGCCCTTGTCGACGACAAGCAGCAGTAACACGACGTATGGCGATGTGGCGTCGAGCGGAGCATCGAGCATAATCAACCTGGCCGACGACAGCGACATTAAGAGTGTGCTGAACAACAGCGAGCCACGACGGCCGCCAGTAACGCATGGTCAAAAGAAGCTGAGGCCATTGAGGCTACAGTCGACGTCGTTTGAGGCAGCAGAGGCGCCATTGCAAAGCGCCACGTCGTCGTCGTCGTGGAGCTTTGGCATGTACTAATTTTTGAAGTCTTAATTATTGTATAATACTAAATCATTTATTTACTCTCTTGTGTATATTAGTCTTCCCCGCCCTTTAGGAATCACATGACGTGTTTCGCCCCCCAAAAAAAAGCTTCCAAGCATAATCAGAGACCAATCAGGTGCGTTATTTAAGCTTGCACTGTCTCACACATCGCTCCAAGCTGCGCAAACCATCCGTCAGCCGCGCGCACCAGGAAACTCTCGCTCCCCCGCCAGACGCAGATGTCTCAGTCTCAAGCACTGGCTGTGCATCCCACAGAAATTCTAATGCGGATAATTGTATATATATAATCCCGTCGCCCCCGGGTCCCCTTCTCCTTCTCCTTCTCATTCTTCTTCTTTCTCTCTCTCTTGCTTCCTCTTTTGCTACTATCTTTTTACTTACTACCCATCCAACCATGACTGACAACTCTAAATCCTCCTCTACTAATGCCACCATGCCCAAGGACATTCCTCAGCCGCCACGTGCAATGGCTCAGGCGCTCAGCAACAACTCTCCAACCTCTGGTAGACGAAACTCCTTCTTCGAATGGGCATTTGGGGGCTTTTCTCCTACTTCTCCATCACTCTCCGGCTCATCCCCAGGCTCTTTGCCCACCAACAGCAGCAACAGTATCAACCCTAACAACTACGAACATCATCGCTCCAATTCGGTCGCTGAAGAAGTGGCTGCCCGGAATGCAGCGGCTATTCCTCGACGAAAGCCACGAGCCTTGTCACAAACATTTATCTCACATGATGAAGCATTGAATCTATCTAGAGCAGGCTTCTTGAACAGAAGTGCTAGTACCTCTGGTGGGTCGCCACGCAACTCCATGTCCTCTCCTTCAACTTCCTCGTCCTCTGCATCAGCAGCTGCCGCTAGTTCCAATGGGCCGTCGTCGCCGCCAGTATCGTCACAGCAGCCTCGAATGCAACGAAAGCGGCAGAACTCGCACTACGAAAACATTGGTGTCGTTGCTGCATTTTCTGGCGGTCCTTCTTCTTTCTAAATTCTCGACAATTCTACAAACAATACAAGCCTGGAGCTTGGTTTGTTTTCTTTGATTCTTTTTGCATATTTTTTTCCAAGTGGCAAAGCTTTTCATCTCTTTTCCACTATTTTATTATTATTATTATTTTATTTATGACGACGACGAACGATGTGTATGAATGGTATGGGAGGACGGACGGGTGGTGATTATGACGACGACGATGATGATGAAGATGACATTCGGGCGATTGAAACGAACCAGGAGGGTTTTCGGATATTGGACAATTGTGTAATGATTTTATTATATTTCGTATATGGTTAAATTCTTTTGAATGAAATTTTTATTATTTATTCTGGCTTTGAAGAAGAGAGAGGGGGTTTTAGGATCTCCGCCTTGCAGGTGAAATAATATTCTTGTGCAGATTTCCGAGTTTTTATGCAGCTGCTCGAGAAGAGCCAAAGAGAGCGTATTCCTGTAGGTACACTACATCTCAAAGACCGGAGAGATCGATTGACTTCTCTGGTATTGGACAATGATGCTCACAAGGAACGTTGTTGCACACAGTCAAGAAAATGGCGCGTTATGTTCATCATCATGTGAGCCCAATTACCTCGCACAGCCCTTCCTTCCCTTGGGAAATCGCACCGAGTTTAATGATCATCTCCGAAACCGGACCCTACGCCAGAAATCTGTCTTTATTCCCAGTACCGTGGGGTTGTCCTAGAAACGGTTGCAGTACCCTTTTCTGAGTGACCCTGTGACCCAATCAGAAGTTTTCCAAGGGTAACGTGACGTCACCAATCTTTCTCGCCCACCCACCCCCAAAAAGGTGGGCCTGACTTTGTTCTCCTTTTGACTCCCATCAATTTTGTCTCAAATTACTTTATCTTCTATTATGATCTCAGTAAATTTATTTAAATTTTTTTGGTCGCATTTAAATACTTTATCTTCTGTGCGACCACTCCCCTGAGACACGTGCGGCTCAGATACACTCAGATGTGAGACGCATGAGCAGAGAAGATCCCATAATTATACAATCTACAGAATGCCGGAGCAATTTCGATGTGGGGAACCCTTAAATTTGAAAGTTTCGTAAATCAGTTTCTGCAAAATTATTTGGTTTGCCGAATCATTGTACCAGGATCCGATTAGGTAGATTATACCCGCATTCGGTCAACAAGATCAGCGTGCAATTCGCTACCAATTCTCTTCACAAGATCTTGTAGCGAGAACTTCTCATCTTGAAACCACAGGTAACCTTATATTATGATTGGTTTGAATTGAACATTGAAAGTCTCAGCTTTTTGCGCGGTACGGTGCCGCAAACGATTGTTGCGAACGGAAACTGAATTCACAGCAAAAGTGTACTGCGTAAGAAAAAATGTGCAAGAGGGAAGGGTTTTATAGTCCCTCTCTCTATCGTACTTGCGAAAAGTAGCTTGCTGGCGTGCTTCGTGAAATATTCTTCTTATCAGTGCATGTTTGGTTTACAGAGTATTCTGCCAAATCATTCTTTCTGGATATCAGTACATGCTGCACAATATTTCATACATTATGCATCGGAGAAGAGCGAATTAAGCTTTTTGTTTCTGGTGGGAAATGAGGGCTTCATCGTGGTGCCTGTACACCGAGCGTTCTCTCCATGTGCGGTTTCTTATCTCTCATGCACTCGGACCTGCAGCAGCATAGATGGCAGCGGATAATCAGGGTGCTCCAATCATTAGACAAGAAATTCAAATCTTCACACCTCAACTTTTCTTCCCCCAAATTTACATGTATCTCTCTTATCAAAAGAATGTGAAATTGTGTCGCCAAGGAGAAATGCACTTGGCTTATCACTGCACATCATGTACTCCACGCTAAGAAAAACAGAGGACCGCTGAAAGAGTATAAAATTTCATAACAATCCACAACCATCTCCAATTAGTCTACAACAACCTCTCAGAGAATGGATCCAGATCAAAGCTTAGGGTCGCTGCCAGATCCCACATCAACTGGGAAGCGCACGTTCAAGGACTGGACGGCGCAGACCAAACGTCGGTTCGTGCGACGATTCACGACCCGTGAGGGACTCATTGGAGATTATGACTACAGCTACATGTTCAAGCCCAATTTACCATTCATGAAGAAGGACAAGAAAAACAGATCGAGATTTTTTGGTCTGAACGACGAAATGCCTGTATTACTGGGTATGCTTCTCGGGCTGTCTCATGCTCTGGCTGCGGTCGGAGGTGTCACTGCTCCACCATTGATCATGGGCGCTGCTGCAAACTTGCCAAATGATCGTATCGGGTACATGGTATCATGTGCGCTTATCGTTTCTGGCCTGTTGACAGCATTGCAGTTGGCAAGATTCCATATCCACAAGACCAGATATTTTGTCGGCACTGGGTTGATTTCGTATGTGGGTACGAGTTTCACCACTATTACAATCGCTACACAAGCGATTCCGCAAATGTACGCAAATGGATATTGCCCTTTGGATGCGGATGGAAACCAGTTGCCATGCCCACGAGCCTACGAGGCAATCTTGGGCACGTCGTGTCTGTGTGCATTGATCGAAGTTGCGTTTTCATTTGTGCCGTCCAAGGTCCTTCAACGAATATTCCCTCCGCTAGTCACTGGCCCCGTGGTTCTTCTTATTGGTACTAAGCTTGTCGCAGAGGGAATGCAAAATTGGGCAGGCGGATCGGGTCAATGTATGGCCCGTCCTGCTACGGGTCTATATTCTCTGTGTCCTGATATCAACGCGCCACATGCACTTCCCTGGGGGTCTCCACAGTACATCGGGCTCGGGTTTTCGGTATTTGTAACAATTGTGATATGCGAGCGTTTTGGATCGCAGATTATGCGCTCATGCAGCGTCATCATTGGTCTAATCGTCGGGTGTATCATTGCGGCGGCGTGCGGCTACTTTGACAATTCATCAATCACGGCCGCTCCAGTGGGCAACTTCCTGTGGACGGATGCCTTCAAGCTTCGGCTTTACGGACCTATCGTGCTGCCAATGATGGCGGTATACATTGTGATCACGATGGAGGGCATTGGCACATTTACCGCCACATGCGATGTGTCACGACAAGAAGTGTCCGGCCCTGTCTACGAGTCACGAATTCAGGGAGGATTGCTATGCGACGGTATCAATGGCGTCTTGTCAGCATTGGCAAACACGACCCCAGTCGGTACATTGGCCCAAAACAACGGTGTCATTGCCATGACAAATTGCGCTAATAAGACGGCCGGGTACTGGGGCTGCTTCTTTCTGGTGCTGATGGGCGTTTTTGCCAAATTCTCAGCGGCACTTGTCGCTATCCCTTCATCAGTATTGGGAGGCTTGACCACATTTTTGTTTTGTACCATTGCAGTGTCAGGGTTGCGAGTGATCTCGGTCGTCAACTTCACTGCGCGGAACCGATTCGTGCTTACTGCCTCGCTGACGTTTGGCTTTGCTGCCACTCTAGTGCCCAACTGGTTTTCATACATTTTCTCCTACGACGGCGATAACAATGCTCTGAAAGGATTTTTGGATGCCATTGTACTAATATGCGAAACTGGCTTTGCGATGGCCGGTTTCGTGGGCGTCGTGATGAATCTCCTGCTCGAGGAAGACGAAGAAGAAGATGAAACTGGCACCTGGGGTACGAACGAGGTAGAAGGTATCAGTGTTGAAGAATCTACAACCGAGGAAGTAGCCCGAAAGCTTGACTAGTAAATCTTATGTATATTCTGTTTTGAATTTAAATGTGTTTTTGCGGTATTTAATTGCGAACCCGCCAATTTGATTTCGTGTCTAACTGCTGACTTAAATGCCTGAACCGCCAGTTCCTTGCGTATTTAAATGCCTGAGCCGCAAATTCGCGGCGTATTTAAATACCTGCACCGCCATATCGTTAGGCATTTAAATGGTTATGTCCCGATCACCACAATGATTTAAAGGTGTGTCTCCCTCTCTTGAAGTACATTTAAATGATTTTCTTCAACCTTTGATACATGTGATTAACCAAGAGAACACATCTTTAAATCTACAACTTAACACCTCTAAATCCATAACATAACATCTTTAAATCCACATAGCTCCCATTTATTATGCCAGGCTTGCCAATTAAATGTATTCCGCACTGCCTATTTATTTAAATCAGGTTACCAACTGATTATTTTCTAGCGCTTCTACTTGCAGATTTGTGCAAATTTCGCAAGCTCAAGTTCAAGGCATTTGCAGCATCTACACCACACAACCATTGCAATCATCAAAAAAGGTTGGATTCATTAGCACGTAAACATATAGCAGGAATATAAGGTATAAAAGTCAAAGAAACAAAAAAATGGAGGAATTAATGAAATAAACTAAATGGTCGGGCCCGAAGGATTTGGTGCAGGAGAGCTCAAATAATCTGGCATGAACGGATCCCTCTGGTTAGAATTGGACCGGCCATGGATGACATGCGATTGAAGATGATCACTAGGCGGCAAGGGCAATGGCTCGTCTGGCAAATTGTCCTGCTCTGTGCTCTGTAATCGAGATGCAAACCCAGACTGGTGCTGGACGGGCTGTTGTTGGTATTGCTGCTGTTGCTGTTGCTGCAATTGTTGTTGTTGATATTGCTGCTGCTGTTGCTGCAATTGATGTTGAGCAGGAGACTGCATATATCGCTGTTGTTGCGCAGTTGCCTGCTGATACTGTCTTGGGTTTGTAATGCTAGAAATGCTGGAAGTAGGGAACGCACCATATGGCTGGTGGTCGTAAAGAGGCGATGTGGACCGGCCACCGGTGAGCGAAACCATCTGCACTCGCTCCTCATTTGGATCATCAATCTCATAATCTTCTTGGTCCATATGATGCGGAGTGTACATGTCACTCATCGTGCTTGGAGACTGGAATCCATCTGCTTGTCGTGAAGTATATTGGTGCTGGTCAACCTGTGGATTATGGTGCTGCTGCGGTGCGGCGCTGTCGTCATTGATGGCATATGTCTGGGTAGGGTCATATGCATGATTGATGGATTGGTCTTGAACAAAGCCAGACTGGAACTGTTGACGAACAGGCAATCCTCGAGGCGTATAGTCCACAGGACCCGAGGAGTACTCGTAGTCAGTATTGGAGACTGACATGGACATGCTGCTATCCTCAGTATCAGTGTTCTTCTTTTCTCGGCGCAGAGACTTGGTCTTGAGCAAAATCTTCAATGCAGGGAGAATGGCGACCACCAATGCGGTGAAAGTCTCCACGGCAGTGAAGATGGCAGTCATGGAGATGGAGCCGTGCAAGGCGATAACGACTGCCCGGACAATGCAAATCAAAATGGTCACCACACCAAGCGAGAACGTGACCAAGATACCAATCTTTTGCTTCTTGCCCAAATTGCCCACCTTTCGTAGCGTAGGGAACGGAAGGGCAAAAATCAAAAAGTCCGTGACCAAATTACAAATGACCGAGATGATAAACGGCGTAATTGCTGTCGATGAGTAGCAGACATGACCATAGTCCAACGACCAGTTGCTTGAGATTGGTCGGCACAAGAAAACATTGATCAAAATAACTGCTACACCAACCGCGCCAGTGAAGATTGTGGAAATCTTCAAAAAGAGTCGACTCCTAGTGTCCTTTGGAATGATTCGGAAATAAAGACCCAAAATGGCAAACTTGATAACCCACAGGCAGAGGTAGTAAGGCACAGAGGAAGAGTAAACCACTTTGAGAACTCGAATCTTCTCCGCGTCGGTGCCTTTCATTGGCGTAACGAAATTGTCAAAGTACGATCGGTTACCATCCATAAAGCCTTGAGATATCGTAAAGGCGTCCATCGATATCCAAGTAAAGAATAGAGCCTGGGCCAGAATCAGGAGGTAGTCCTCACGCTGGATACCGGTTCGAGCGATATATCTTCGCACATAGAGTCGGAGGATAAGCAAACAGCACGAAATAATAGCAAGGGTCCACTCTGTAGCCTATGATTTGTTAGTATTGAAAGATGATATGACCGGGGAGGGTGTTTGCAAAACGCTCAGGTTAGATTAAAAAAAACACCTGTCCGGATGCGTCCAGTTTCCTTCTCCACCCGTGTCTTCTGTGGGTGTTGACCACCACCAAAAAAACGTACTGCCGTGCCTCCAGGAGCTACCATGATCGGACTAGTTCTAGGGAACAAACAAAAAGTGTGAAAGTGAAAAAGACAAGAAGCCGTGGCAAGAAAAAAAGAACACTAATAGCTCATGATATGTATGGTTGTGCAGAGTGTGCTTCTGTTCTCCTCCCTTCTCCGAGGCCGCTTTTACTTGTTTTTTTTTCTCGAGAAAGACACATTTTAAGGTCCAGAAAACCTTACAAGCGAGCTTTTTCAGCAATTGCGGCGCGGTCTGCCACTCTGCGTGGGTACAAATGTGCATAAAGCTGTGCGCGCGCCACATTTTGGTAGTTTCTCCTGCACAGCACGACTCTAGTTCGTACCATTAATATTCCCTTTTTTCTATTTAAATAATTGAAGTTCTATTTAATTTGGATATTGTGTAGTATTATATACGAAGTCATATCTGTTTATATATCTATCACAAGTTGTTGTTCATATCGATACCTACTTCTGAAGGACTAATTCTGCCGGGCAGATGCATAAGCATGTGCTTCTCTAGTATGTACACCCGCCCATCTTGCCGATCTCGCTGCTTTTGAATTGATCCAAAGCTTTGTTGGTGCTGTGTACAGTGTAGCTTTTTCCTTGTGTTTCTCCACACATAGTTGCCCCTCGTAAAGCACCTTTATTTGCCAAACTCTATTTCTCCCCTACGCAACCTCTTGCTCGGCTCTTTGTTATTCGCAATTTACACTTTCAGCGACAGCTCTTCTCAATCAGGGGGTCGGTTGCTGTCTCTCTCAAAAAATTTCAGATGCGCAACCCGCTGCGACAGTGCGACCGTTGAACGACATGCGAGACATGCAGACGCACTCTTCTCGTCAATTTCCACTTCTCGGGTTCAAAGTTTCGTTCTGTGCCAGATTTCTTACACAGTAATGATCTCACGCATTTTGCTAGTACAATGCAGCAGCACTGTGACGCTGGGGCTTATACACCGGTAGTGTCGCCAACAACAATTGCTGATGGTTTTTTTATAACTGCAAGACGTGCTTTTCTGCTATGAAATTCATTGAGTGTATCTCGATACTTTCCCTGTTTGTGCTGAGAGGGGTAGTTTGTAGTACTATCATTTAAATGAATTGGCTTATCGCTCCGACGAGTTATTTTCGACTCGGACACCGCGAGCGACACACAGCCTTGCATGGCGCTATAGCGATCTCAAGCATTAACGCTTCAGCTACGCACCGATCTTTCAATGCCGTCCTGGTCAATAGAGCGAGTTCGTGATTACACTAGTATCGGTATCTACTGCTAATAATACACGTGGAAACAAAACTTTCGCAAAAAATCAGTTCTTGGGGGACTTTCGCTCTAGCCGAGTTTTACAGCGCAGTATACGGGAGGAGAAGAATCTATGAGCTTACCATCATGTTATCAGATAAGACTTGCCCTGACCGAAAAAGTGGCCTTTTATGTGTGCGTACTTGCACCGTGCGCACATTTGTTTCTCCCGTCAAGCACCGTCTGCTAGCCGTGCCACATTATGATCGATCCGGGTGCCTATAAAGGCGTGAGCGCTCACATAAACACTACAAATGTACTGGGCCCTCTGGTTTGAGCACTTTGATCGGGATCAACGCCGAGTTGATGAAGTAAAGGAACGAAGAATTTTCGAACTGTTTTGTCCTAAGCACGGTGACTAACCTGAAGCTTCCGGTTGCTTCATTATGGCGCCGAGTTTTCGGTCCGCATTTCTGGTACAGCCGCTGCTTGTGCGGCGTGGCATGCTAAGCGTGCTAAGCGAAAGACAGCATAGATCTCCAAAGTGCCAGATAAAGTTTTTTGTTGTTTATAGACTCTGGCAAGCGGGGAAGCGCTCGTTCAAATAGGTAAGAGTAATGGCTGCTCCGTATAACGTAAAAACAAGTACGTAGAATTGTAATCTTAAGTGTATGAAGGCGAAAAGCTCCTCAGACGGCGTTGCTGGCTCTCCTATGTTTTGCTCTGCATTATGCTGAGAAGAGCGCTAGACAGACTTCAAAATTGGGTAGATGATGAAATTGACGACCTTTTTTCACGGCACGACGATAAAGAAGAAGAGGACGAAGCCGATGACGAAGACGCGTCCAAATATGGGGAAACCCCAGAGGAACCAATCAGCAACGAGCCCCCTCCGGATATGAAGGAAAAAATGAATGCGGTAATAGATGAGGAGGAAGGAAAGCAGGCTCAAGAAGAAGTATCGCCGATAAAGCAGAACGGGCAGCAGGGGCAGCCGGGACAACCAGGACAGCCAGGAAGGCCTGGAACACCGTCTAATGGAAATACCAACTCATCGCCTCGGCCACGACCAAGGCCCCGACCACGGCCAAAACCAGCGACTCCTAATGGCCAAAATGAACAGGGACAGGGACAGGGTCAGGGGCAGGGGCAGGGGCAGGGAAACCCTCCTCCGCAACAGCCTGATCAACCAAGTCGGCCTAACCCTCAACCACCTCCAGATGCAAACCCGCCACCAAGAGACCCTAACAATAATAACAACGACAATAACAACAATAATGGCAATAACAACAATAACGGTAATAACAACAATAACGGCAATACCAACAATAATGACAACAACAACAATAATAATCCAGGATCGCAGCAGCAACCAGGACGGCCTGACTCTAACCAACCACAAAACGGCAACCAGAATCAGCAGCCTAACGGACCTTCATCAGATCCTGAGCCGCAACCTGACCCATCTCCTTCCCAGCCACCCACCTCTGCATCGAATCCGGACCCTGTAGATACTGGAAACGCTGTCTCACCGACCCCAGCAGACTCGAATCCAGTGGAATCGGCAGCCTCGCCTGGTCGCGGGAATGTCAAAACACGCATAAAGACAGTGAAATCCATCGTTGTCACAAAAAATACATTACTTCCCTCAGACACTTCAGACTTGCAACCAACTACGTTAGCTACCACAGCCAACCAGTGTATAACGTGCCCTACCTTGCCACCTGAGTGCACGACGTGCCCAAGCGGCCAAGTTTGCAAGCTTACAACCCAAACTTGCAGTGAATGCCCCAAAGTGGCTTGCATTGATGACCCTCTGATCACTGCCACTGGAGGTTCACTTCCCAGGCCGACACAATCGTACCTGGGCCCGGAGCCTTCCTCGGATGGAACACACAAAGGTACAAACGCCGTCATCGGAGGTGTTATTGGCGGTATAGTCGTATTTCTGGCAGCATTGGCGGCATTGATATATTACTATCGTAAGAGACATGCTAACAATGCAGCCAATGGACGCGGCAAGGGCCACAGTCCCGAAGTACTGCCCCTTGGCCCAATGGATGCTACTGGTCCAATTGATCCAATTGGCGGTGCGCCATATCGTGCAAGCAGACAACAACCAAGTCTGAGGGCCGGACATGGTCGACATAGGCACAATGATATCGTCACCCGACCCTATGAGGATGCGATACAGGGTTCAGCAAACCATCGCAAACCGCATGGACAGGCAGGTATGAGAGACGATCGAGAACAAGGTGCTCGGCAGCAAGAAATTTACGAGAGGCATCGCAATCATCATGAACAACGTGGTCATGAAATCCATCATCAAGAGCCTCAAAAGGCACATGACCGACACCGGGCAGAACATAGAAGGAGAAAGCAGCAACAGCACAGCTACCAAACGCCTGATATGCTTTCTGCTAACAGATTACAAATGCAGCCAACAAGTACTAACCTTGGGGTACCCGGTAGATCATTCCAGCATGTGGACGACCCAAGAATCTCGAACGTGATGCCGGTCCAGCGCGGCTCGACCACGAGTAGCATAAGATCTAGACCAGATGGAAGGCCAAAGATATCCAGACCGATTTCAACTGAAGTTGGAAATGGCCACTGGGTAGCAAATGAGCAAACAGGCGACAGTCAAGGCAAGGCTAAGGAAAACAACAGCGTTATCAAACGACTTTCTAAACGCGTGTCACAAATCAATCCAATGGCCTATTTCAGCAAAGCTGCTGATGTTAACAGCGTCATTGGGTCAAACAGTGAAGCAATGTCAATGGCGCCTTCCCGATCACATGCACCTACAAGCACACACAGCGTTGCTACACTTCCTAACCCGTCAAGGGATACCGTTTCTTCTTTGGAGATAGAGGCAAGACCTAAGAGTATGGTTCCGCCAAACGCGCCGCAGCTGCCACCTATAGAAGGCATGGATTTTGGTGGAGACCTACTCAGCTCTCGGTCGAATAATGGAAGCAGCTCTAATGTAATGAACTTTGATGACACGAGAAATGAAGATGGCTCTGATGGAGTCAACGTGCCGTTGTTTCTGGATCCGAATATGCAACTCCAGTCATCTCTGACGCCACAACACAATCCAACTAATCCCTCTCCTCTAAAGAATTACATGTCTGCTAGAGAAAGCATGATGGCAGACTCTTCAGATATTAAAGATCAATGGAATGCAGATGATGGCGAGCAAATTGGAGGTCAAGAATCCACAAACCAAATGAAGTACACTCAAGAAAGTAGAAGCGTTTATGGGCAGAGTGAACACTCCGGGACGACAAGAAGGCTGGTAGACTGCGCAGTTGGAGTCTACTCGCCGAATTCCACTAGGAATGATACAAATTCTGTGAGTGGGCGGCTCGATGTGCTGGAAACGCCTCGAGTAAACCATTTCCAGTTGTTTGCTGACAGGAACAATGAGTCGGTGGAGGAGGAGGTTTCCGAAGTACGACCCACTTCTTTCAATGCTTCGAATCAGGACATATTTGAGCCCGAACAATACTCCTTGGATGAAGGAGGGGAAAAAGTATCGGTGAAACGCGGCGACGATGTACGGAGATTTAGTGAGCCGCAAAGTTCGAATTCGCAGCAAAACATTCAAGAGCACCGAAGACAACAGAGCCAGTCTTACGATGGCACCTTTCATCCATTTGATTATCAAAGTTCTTCATTTAACCGCTCAAGGTCGACGACAGCCTATTCTCCGTCGAGCAGCTCTCCTTCATCGCCTTACAGTCAGAGGATAGGATCTGTGGGTTCCGGCGTGTCGGAGTTATCGAGGTCATCTGCAAAGTATGGCCATAGAAGAATGGGCTCTATTGATGCTGCTGTCAATGCAGAGTCGGCACTCGAATTTAGTCCTTCAAGTTCGCGAAAAGGTTCCGGTTCGCAATATGCAACGTCACGTTACACGAACTCGCAATACACTTACAGTCCACATTCGCAGACTCAGAATGACTACAGCTCCTCTGAAGTCTTCAAATTTTCTCAGCAGCAAAATGCGTACTCGCCAGCGTCTCTGGATAATCTACAGCCATCTCCTAACACGGCTCTTATGCCTGATTCTTCACCTCGCACATTTCAAGATCAACCACAGCAGTATGATTACCAGCTAACACGCCAAGCTGCGATAGAGCCAACAGACTCATTTGGGTTCCATGCTACGGGGCTGGATATGGATGTCAAAAGTGACGCAAATGCTATGAACGGCACATCACCCCTTGGTACGGTTCCGAGCATGCCTCGCTATGCACCTGTCAGGCCATTGGCCACTAGAAAAGGAAAAGAACGGACGGCTATACTTGCTGAAGAAGAAGATGATGACGGCAGCACTGCAGGCGGTACCCAAAATGACGATTACTATCGGTAATTTCCTCGTGCGTTTTTGCACTCTTTCATTTAGCCCATTATTATTTGTATCAATTATGCATTAGTGAATCATAAACTATTCTGTCTCGCTCTGTTCTTTTTCTTTCTGTTAATATCACATTATAATACAGTCTTTCTTCTTTTTCGAACTTGATTTAGTATACGCTCCTGCTCCCAGCCTTACGGCTGCAACAAATGTTTCGAGCAGGTTGATGCCTTGAAATGCTGAACATTGGCCGAATGCATTGGCAGCAATAATCTTGGCAAAATCGCGCCCTTGTTTTTCAGTCACTTCAACGTCGTCGGGGTCGTCTTTGATCAAATCTAATTTACATCCAAGCAAAAACAGTGGTATATTTGGACAGTACTCGCGACACTTCATCACCCAGTTTGTGGCTATCGATCCCAGCGATTTATCTGAATCTATGCCGTAAACCAAAACAACCACATGTGCTCTCATCAGTAGCAGCAAATTTTGCTTTTGTACACTTTCCTTATCGCCAGTCTCACAGCATAACAGCGTGACTTCCTTCACTTCTCCGTCTATCTCAAACTGCAGCTTGTTCTCCTCAAAATCGGTCACCAAACTTTCCAGCTGCTTATGTATGACGGCACTAATGATGTTAGACAACTTTATTGAAAAAAATATGCAATTGCACTTACTGAATCAATTCATGCTTCCCGACACCTTCATCCCCAAAGAATGCAATATTGACGGTATTGGACATTCTACTACTGAGATAACCCCGAAAATACTGTCCAAAGGGGTGATGATGAGTCGTGCACGGTGCTTCCTCCACTCTGCCAGAAAAACCCTAACACCGCGTGGAGGCAAATTGCCGGAGCCTGTAGTCGTATCTTATACGGATATATAGGAATATATATAAAAGATATTCTAACCTGGCGGAAGTGATTTTTTTTTTCGTGCTACTTAGTGTAGTTGCCCCTTGCCACGGATCCGCAGCGGGCTGGATTCGGAAGTGATCTGCATGCAGGGAAACCCTTTGGTCTCAGAATTTTTTAGTTAATTAGATTTCAGCTCTATGGTTTTGAAAATCGCTTATTATGAGCGCAATTAGGATAAAGCAACAGACACAGAGCTAACCCATATCTATCAATATTGGTAGAATTGAAATTTTCGGAAAGGAAATGTATAGCCATTACAATACTTTGGGCAGGGGAGAGGACAAAATGCCTGAGATCTGAAGGCAAATCGGATACGCAAACGCGGTGTTGATAGGGTCCATCTCGCGGCTGAGCATCTAGATGCCCCAAAAATACCAGGATCAGGATCAATGAGCTGTGCTGCGATATGAATTGGACTTTTCAGATCCAAATTGGTTTCCGGGTCAGGTTTGTTTTACATCGCCTAGAGACTCACGCATGCGTCGTTTTGTGACCTATCTTTGATCAGGTACATGCGGCGATCGCGTTTGAATACGGCCAGGACGCATGATAAGCACTCTTGAATACCATTGTGGAGAAGATGTATCGAAGAAAAGCTCTTGATTCACCGAGCAGCGTATTCAAGTTGGATATGTACGTCGCCTCAAACACACTAAAGCAAAGCTAGAAATTTTTCAATTTTCCTATTTTTATCTTTTACTGCTTCATCTAAGCTTGGAATAATAAAAAAATATCTACTGTCGTTCAACGTCATAAGTAAAGTCGTAATAGCTTTTTTCAAAATGGTGGATTCGCACATAACCATCCTCGGAACCAGAGGCAAAAGAAGTTCCCTTTGGATGCACTGTCAAGGTGTTGATAGGACCAAAGTGACCCTTGACCTGGCCCAACTCGTCCTCAAATAACTTATGGAAAAATCTTGACTGGAACTTACCCTCACGCGAGTCGGTCGTTGTGACATCTCGAGCTTCCTGACCACCCCCGAGCACGACAAAGTCCTTGATTGGCGTGATCGTAGCAGTGTTCATTGGAGCGTCGGTCTGATAGTTCTTGTATGGTCCCTTCTCGAGGTCGTCCACGAGGAACAGCTTGGCTGTCTTATCCTTGGATGATGTGATGAAATAGGTTCGGTCGGAACTCATCTGAAGGTCGGTGACTTGCTGATCGTGAGCAGCAACGTTGAGCACCTTCTCGCCCGTGAAAGCGTTGTATTTGGAAACGCTGCCGTTGGCGTGACCGGCGACAATGTGCTCGCCATCGTAGGTCCACGCAGCATATGTGACTTTACTTTCGTTAACAGGGTTATTCATTTCGATGATAGGCTCCTGCTCAGGTGGCACTGAGCCGTCGGTGACAACCTTGAAGATCTTGATCGAACCTCGCTGACCCATCTGCTCTTCCGTAACAGCAAGGAAATGCTTTGTATCTGGTGAAAACTCTACTCGCTTGGTGGTCGCCTTAGTTGGCCAGGTGCAGATGCATTCGCCGGTTTGTACATTCCACAACTTCATCGTCATGTCTGCGGCACCAGTCAACACTACGGTCGATGTAGGATCCACATCCACAGTCATGATAGCACCTCCGTGCCCGTCGTAAGTTCCAAGTCGCTCACCATTGTGAGCATACCATACACACACCGTCTTGTCTCGTGCTGTCGAAAAGAGCAGATCGCCCTCACGGTTGAACTTGAGCTGTGTGAGCGGACGCTCGTGTCCTTTTCTGTTAAGAGCATGTTAGTACAACGTTCAAATAGGTTTTCTCCAGCTTCAAAAATCCAACTTACAGTACAATGGGTCTCATCTGTGTACCCTTGTTTGTATGATTATCCAGGTAATAACAACCTCCTTTCTGCTGGCGGTGAGTGAAAAGTTTTTGGTGATGGTGGGACTGGCGCTTCAACGCGCGCGCGTACATTGTGTCACGTCTTCAATATTTGAATCACAGGTGAGCACTAGAGCCGCACATATAATGAATGGCATTGACAAACAAAAGATGTATAAACATTTAAATATTCTATTAGCAAACATGCTCGGGATCAGCGGCAGATACACTGGTACCGAGATCGAGCTTCAAGTTCCTGTTGAACAGCTCCAACAGCATTTGGAAGCAAATGCCCGAGACTGCAGGGTCATACCTTCCCTTGGAGAACTCATCTCGAATAAATGCATGTTGTGCTCCTGCAATCTCGTAAAATGAGAAATTCACTTGGTTCTGCAAAAGCGTCTTTCGAATCAGCTCTCGTCCCTCGGGCGGAACATGCGTGTCCTTCGTGCCGAAAATCGTCAGAATCTCGCCCTTAATCTCACCGGTTCTGGCAAGCGAATGCAGGCTATCGTTGCTTGTAGTGCCCAGAGAACTTGAATGGATGTCGGTAGCAAAGTATGTC
Organism: Blastobotrys petasosporus; assembly: GCA_030580095.1. Taxonomy (NCBI): domain Eukaryota; kingdom Fungi; phylum Ascomycota; class Dipodascomycetes; order Dipodascales; family Trichomonascaceae; genus Blastobotrys; species Blastobotrys petasosporus. The sequence continues at coordinate 98,718 of JAKTSG010000031.1, read as the reverse complement.
ACAGTCGCCAGTACTCTTGGGTCGAATGCTGTACGATACGCCGAATGACCACCAAGACACATTCCCGTGGCTCCGATTTTTCCGGTGCAGGTCGGCAGCGATGTCAGATGGTCAATGGAGATCTTGTTGTCCTCATCATAAGATTCCAATGGCTTCTTTGCCTTGTACTGATTGCCGGTGTCCGTGCCAGGACCATCATACGGCAATGGCTCGGGCCCCATAAAGTTATGGTAACATGATGGAGCGACTACAATGAAGCCGTGACCTGCAATTTGTCGTGCAAACCGTGCTACTGGGCCTGTTACTTGGTAAATCTCCGAATGCACCACAACTCCTGGGTATCGTGCGTTTGGGTACTGTGGCATCTTCGGATGGTATACAAACAGCCGAATTGTCGTTCCATACGACGTTTTCACATCGGTATATGACTCTTCAATCAACATGGTCTCTTTTCTCTTATCAATCAGGAAAATGGATTTCTATTATCGAATGTTAAGTGTTTGTGACAAAGTTATAAAAAAGACTTAGGAGCGGGTTGCGCGAAGTGATAAACAATTTTCTACAAAATTAAAAATGTGTTTGCGCGTCGTGTGGGGGAAGCACCTGCTGCTTACAGCTGCAAAGCGTCCTTGACGAATTCATCCTCCTCAGCCAAATGGACCTTCTTGGTACCAGCAGCGACTGAGGCAGATGGGTTTCGTCCAGCATATCGAACAGTGAAATCCTTGTACTTATCAGCCTGAGCCAAAGTGGTCTCAAGTCGTGGGCTGACGTAAGTCCAAGCACCAGCGTTCAATGGCTCTTCCTGGCACCACACAATGTCTTCTAGATTTGGATAGCTGTTAAGAACATCTCGGACCTGGGCGTATGGGAATGGGTGAAGCTGCTCAATCTTGATAAAAGCAGTGTCCTTCACCTCGTTGGCAGCTCTGGCCTTGTGCAAAGCAGTATATACCTGGCCAGTCATGAAAACGACTCGCTTAGTGTCCTCCTTGGATGCAATGCTCTTGCCATGCTCAGAATCCTCAATGATCCAGTTGAAATGAGATTCACCGGTGAATTCAGAGAGGTCAGATCGCGCCAATGGGTGTCGCAAAAGCTGCTTGGAGAAGAAGAGCACGAGTGGCTTTCGGAATGCTCGGTGCATCTGTCGTCGCAACAAGTGGAACAAACTGGCTGGGGTCGATGGGTAAGCTACCTGAACATTGGCATCTTGGTGCTGTCGCTGAAGCTGGTCCTGGGATGGGAATTTTCTTGGATCTTCGTTGCAAAGCTGAAGGTATCGTTCCATTCGACCAGACGAGTGCTCAGGACCCTGTCCATCGTAACCGTGAGGCAAGGAAAGGACCAAGCCGGATCGCTGAGACCACTTGGCCTCACCGGAAGCAATGAACTGATCGACAATGACCTGAGCAGTGTTGGCGAAATCACCAAACTGTGCCTCCCACATGACAAGAGCATCTGGACTGGTCAAGGAGTAACCGTATTCGAAACCCATAACACCATACTCAGATAGCGAACTGTTGCTGATGGCAAAAGAGCCCTGTGAGTCGGAGATGTGCTTCAATGGGACGTAAGTCTTCTCGCTCTCCTGGTCGTGGAGAACCGCATGTCGCTGCGAGAAAGTACCTCGCTCCACATCCTGACCGGAAACACGGACATGATAGCCTTCGGCAAGCAGAGAACCAAAAGCAAGAGCTTCACCAGTGGCCCAGTCAATGTTCTGGCCGTCTTCCAAATTCTTGATTCGCGTGTTCAAAATTCGCTTCAAGTTCTTGTGAACATTGAATCCTTCTGGAGCAGAGGAAGAAGCCTTACCAACTTGCTTGAGCTGATCCTCTGGGAGCGCAGTTGGCAAGTGTGGCAAGATCTCGGTGGCCAACTCTTTTGGTGTCTTGAAGTTATCCCAGGCAGATGCAAGCCATTCTCGAGAAGTAGGCTTGTAATCCTTACCCTTGGTAAATGAGTCTTCAAGCAGCTGCCAGACCCACTTCTTGTGCTCGTCGACATCAGCCTGTGTGAATGAACCTTCACTGATCAACTGCTTCACGTACATCTGGAGAGAGTTCTCCTTATCAGCAATCTTCTGATACATCAATGGCTGAGTGAAGCCTGGCTGATCGGTCTCATTATGACCATGCTTTCGGTAGCACACAATGTCAATAATAACATCAGTCTTGAATGTAGCTCTCCAGTCAGCAGCAAGCTCGAAGATGAAAGTCACAGCCTCGATATCGTCACCATTGACGTGGAAAATTGGAGCATCAATGCTCTTTGCAATATCAGATGGATAAGGTGTAGATCGAGCAAATCGTGGATCGGTAGTGAAACCAATCTGGTTATTGACGATAATATGGATGGTACCGCCTGTAGAGTATGATGGAAGAGACTGGAATCCCATGGTTTCATAAACGACACCCTGGCCGGCAAAAGCGGCATCACCGTGAAGCAAAACGCCCATAGCCTTCTCGAATTTGCCTTCATCGTTCTTGTAGTGCTGGATAGCACGGGTCTTACCAAGAACAACAGGGTCCTCGGCCTCCAAATGCGATGGGTTGGCAACCAAAGACAAGTTGACCTTCTTGCCTGATGGAGTAGGTCGCTGGTAGTTGGCACCCAAGTGATATTTGACATCGCCGGATCCAACGTCAAAAGTGGCAGAGCCAGCGAATTCGGAGAAAATAGACTCATTTGGTTTTCGAATAACGTTGGAAAGCATATTCAATCGGCCACGGTGAGGCATACCGATAACAATGTCTTCGATACCCTTGTCCACAGATCGGTCAATCAAAGACTTCATACCTGGAACCATGGTCTCTGCACCTTCCAAACCGAATCGCTTGTCGTTAGGGAACTTGGTAGATAGGAAGGACTCGAATGAGGTAGCCCAGATCAATCGATCCAAAATTCGACGCTTCTCATCAGTAGAGTACTTGTATGGCGTTGGAACCTCGACACGTTCTCGAATCCAATCGCATCGCTCCCGAGATGGAATGTGGATGTACTCAACACCATAAGAGCCGCAGTAAATTCGCTCGCAGGCGTCAATGACCTCTCGCAAAGTCATCTTGTCGTGGCCCTCTTTAGCGAAATGAGGCAAAATACCAGGACCAAGGGAAATCTCCTTATCCATATCCGCGTTTGTAAAACCATAGTGTTCAAGCGACAACTCCTTTGGAATTGGCCCATCTGAAGAGCCAAAGTTGATTCCGAGAGGATCGATTTTAGCCTTCTGATGACCTCGCACTTGATAAGCACGAACAAGTAACTGGACCTTCAAGTGATCCACGATACCATTGTCGGAGGACGAAACACCCTTGATTGGTGCAAGGCTTGCGACACCACCAGACGGAGTCGGAACAATAGTTGGTGGTGGAGAATAGGCTTGCGAGGCAGGTCGATCAGACTCCATATTCTTGAAGTAGGCCTATAAAACTGCGTTAGCTCAAAGTCACATGTCATTTCATGGCCGAATGCTGCTGCTGTAGTCGTGGTGCCTGTCGATTCGTCAAAATTATCTCAGCCGAACTCGGAAAAACAACGGGCACCGCGGAAGCACACAGCCATCGCTCTGAAGGGAAACAACATACTCTCCAAGAGACATGAACCGACTGAGGGTCCTCCTTCCAGGCGGCGTACATTTCATCAATGTAGTTGGCGTTTGTGCTCTGCAAAAACACATCCGGGCTGGTCTATTTGCGCTAGTTAGTATCAATTTTTTGTCGTCGTCGCCTCACGGCAATTCGGTTGGCTCGCGAGTTCCCCACACTCGTGCCGGCGCCAAGCACAATTGGAGTGTAACATACCGAGTATTGTCGAACGGCCTGGATGCTGCTTCGTTTGAGCAGAGGCTTGTTCAGAGCCGATAGCACACGGTGCCTCGAGACCTGAGAGACGGCTCTAAGCATTGCTGGTGATATGTGAGTGGTTTTGCTGCAGAAGTAGCGAGTGAGCGAGTTGAAAAGTTTGGGTGGTAAAAAATTCAGGCCGAGTCGGGGGTGAGACACCTTCTTTGGCTGTGGCTAGAATCAAACAGGGTGCCTTGGATTGCTTGCGAGGATGAAAAGTGGCGAGTTAGATGTTGACAACGACTCTGAGATTATTTTCGCTACAACTATGCCGAATCGAAAAATAGCGTATTCTCTCGGGGATTGCTTACGGTATTTATATATACACAGCAAGCAGAGGCGGGCGCGGCTTTGCCGGCACGGATTTGCAGGTGCCGACTTCCACAATGTTGTGTGTGGCGCGGCTTGAGCAAGCGCGCGTTTGCACCTTTGACAAGTGGCTTTTGGTACTGGTGTAACTACTTCCATTCAAATATCAAGTGACTATGGCCGAGGAGGAGATCTCTATGGAGCCGACGCTCCAGAGTATTATTGACCAGAAGTCTCTCAGGTGGATCTTTGTCGGTGGCAAGGGAGGTGTGGGTAAGACCACCACCTCGTGCTCGTTGGCGGTACAGCTTGCTCAGCACCGAGAGAATGTTCTTTTGATCTCTACGGATCCAGCACACAACTTATCGGACGCTTTTGGTCAGAAGTTCGGTAAGGATGCTAGGCCAGTCGAGGGCATTCCCAACCTTCATGCGATGGAAATTGACCCTAACGGTTCGATTCAAGAGTTCTTGGACAAGTCTGAAAACCAAGGCATGAGCAACATGATGCAGGATATTGCCTTCTCTATACCAGGTGTCGATGAGGCGCTGTCTTTTGCTGAGGTGATGAAGCAAGTTAAAGCGCAGAGTTATTCGGTCATCGTGTTTGATACCGCACCGACAGGTCACACTCTTCGTTTCTTGCAATTTCCTTCTATTCTTGAAAAGGCATTGGGCAAACTCAGTGAGCTTTCTGGGAGATTTGGCCCCATGTTGAATACATTCATGGGTTCTCAGGGTCAGAGTTCGGAAGACATGTTTTCCAAGCTCGAAGAGACTCGAGAGACCATTTCGGAAGTCAACAAGCAATTCCAGGATCCTGATCTCACTACATTTGTCTGCGTGTGCATCGCCGAATTCCTTTCGCTTTACGAGACTGAGCGAATGATTCAGGAACTTACTTCTTTCAATATAGATACCCATGCAATCGTGGTCAACCAGCTGCTCCACCCAAAGAAGGACTCAGAGTGTGAGCAATGCAACGCGCGATTCAAGATGCAGCAGAAATACCTCGAGCAGATTCTCGAGCTTTATGAAGATTTCAATGTTGTTAGACTACCACAGCTACTGAGCGAGGTACGTGGCCTAGAGAGCATTCAGAACTTCTCTAAAATGCTTCTTGACCCATATGTGTTCCCTAACTAGTTTATTAATATCGTCGCAAAGCTTTGTCAATTAATATTATACCATTGTATACTAGTTCCCTAGCACCAAAACATTCTTCACTCACAGTCCGATGACCACCGACCTCAAGCTCCGATCGGTGTATCGGACCCATTACCCAAAAAGGGTCATTTTCTCCGACCCAAAATTAGGTAGGCCCATTTGCTCTTTATTCCAATCATTAGGTCTACGTTCAATGATACGTTCTGTTTGAGTATAATGCAAGCCATTGGTCGCTGTATACTTTGCACTCTTATATGGCGACCTTGAACACCGACGAGTGTTTCAATGATACTTTTTCTCAACGTCTACAGTAGAGATATTCTTGCCCCAGTATTCCAATGCCTTTATGCAAATACTCTACCTTGTTGAATACCGAGTCTTTGGTGGTTTTGGGTTGTCTTGTAAATTCGGGGTGGTGCGGCTCACTGATTTGCATCTTATCACCAGATCCCTGCCGAACCATTTTATTTTCAGGAGCTCCTGGAGCTTCTCGTTTCTTTAAAAAATATTTATTAAACTGCGATCTCATGAGCATTTTAGATTTGGTCCTCCAATGATAAACGACGTATGATCGCTTACTTCGGTATTTGACGTTGCTGTACAATGCCGTCATGGACTTCCCGGCTCTCTTTCCGATTGTGTTCTCGAGTGACGGGTCAACTGATCTCTTCAACGTCAACAACGCCATGTCAACAACTAGTTCGAAAAAGATTCATCTTTCCGTGACAAATGAAGGGATTGTAGGTTTGGATATTTTACTCAAGAAGAATGCTAATTCTATAGGTTCTCACACAACACCGTGCGAGTTTCAGGGTGCTCTTCGAGTCTGGCCAAGTAGAGAGTATAGCATATACACCACCCGACAAAGCTACTTCCCTTGCCATTCACGGAGTTATAGGACGATTGGATGTTGGCCTTGGATACTTGGTGGTTATCACTTCTAGAGAAGTCGCTGCGACGATAGATTCGCGTGTTATCTATGAAATTACGGACACGGCCACAATACCCTTAGAACATGGTGCTGCACTGGAGGCCATAGAGCGGTCAATCAACGACCAAACGCATATAGAATCAGACGAAGAATACGGCGACCAAGGTGAAGTTTATTCAGATGCAGAAGTTGCGGGTGAAGTTTCAAGTATGGAGTCGAGCCTTGTGGAAGACGTTCTCTTGCGGCGCCCTTCTACGATTGCTCTGCGCAACTGGCTACCATCGCCTGTGTCAAGTCCTGAGCCAGGCATTACAACCTCTCGCAAAAGATGCCCTAAAGATGGGCTAGAGCTTATACCAAAACTCCTCAAAGCTTTGAAAGCTATGCTCAATGGCGGAAACATGTATTATTCTCACGACCTGGATCTGACGAATGCTTATACAGTAAGACCGAAACGACCCCGGAACAAGTTCATCTTCAACAGACACATAAGTTTACCATTCATCAGCACTTCCCTCTATTTGCCTATACTCCAGGGGTTTGTAAAAAGCATATCACTAACCGTTAAAGATGCTTCTGAAAGTACTTTAACCAACAATCAGTTAGTGTTGATCTCGCGCCGCAGCAATAGAAGACCAGGGGTACGCTATCTACGACGCGGTATAGATGACGAGGGCTACTGTGCAAACTGGGTTGAGACAGAGCAATTACTAGTCATAGATGAGCATATTTGCTCCTATGTCCAGGTGAGAGGATCGATACCAGCATTCTTCGCTCAAAGCCCATACAAACTACAACCTACTCCCAAGTTGAAGCGCAAGAAAGAGGACAGCTTCAAGGCATTTTGCAAGCACCTCAGTAGTATTAAACGAAATTATGGACTCATACAGGGTATTTCTCTTGTAGAGATGCCTCCGAGTAAGGAAGGTGCTGTGGGAATGATGTATGCGGAGCTTGCAGCCGAACAGGATATGGATCTTGAATGGTTTGACTTTCACACTGTTTGCAAAGGTATGAGATTCGATAAAGTCACGCAACTGTATGATACTCCAGTCGGAAAGCGTATTTTTGACTTTGGCTGGAGTGATTCCACCGGGGCAGTTCAAAAGGGAGTATTTAGGGTCAATTGTATCGATTGCCTTGATCGAACCAATGTGGTTGAGACAGCAAACGCCAGGCTCATATTAGAAGCACAGTTGAAATCCATGAATCTTTCCACGTCTGATACAAGCTTTGCAGACCGATTCAATGGATTATGGGCAGATAATGGCGACGCTGTTTCGCGACAGTACGCCGGTACAAGTGCTTTGAAAGGAGACTTCACACGAACTCAGCAAAGAAACTACAAGGGCGTTTTGACCGATGCATTCCTCTCATTATCACGATACTTTCACGGGGTGGTGACTGACTTCTTCTTACAAGCAGTGATTGACTTTATTCATGGTTATGCCGACGAGCAGATATTCGTCGAGTTCGAAGAGCACCTACAAAGCCAGGATCCGGCTGCAAACTTTGACTCTGTGCGTAATAGTGCAGTGGAAATCACATCCAGCACTGTTATTGCTTCTGAAAATGAAATGTTGCTAGGGGGTTGGTGGCTGTTGACTCCTGGACGAAGAGGGAAATTGCGACGAGTGGACTTGGTGGATTGTATTCTCCTCGTCACAGACCAAGCGATATATGTGTGCAAATACGACTTGAAATCTGACAAAGTGCTGGACTTTATGCGGATTCTCTCGAATGGGTTAAAGTCTGTACAGATTGGTGCGTTCTTTACACAAATACTTGGTACCGTCTCGAAGGATCCTGCCAGGAATCCTGGTATAGTACTAAAGTTCGACCATGCAAATGTCACTTCATCATCCGAACCTAAGCTATTCAAATTGAAGAAGAAAATCACTGTGCCTTCTCTTGAGGTTCCAGAGTCCTCAGAGAATGGAAGCACGCCGTCCACCAGTGGAACAACCTCGCCTTTACCAGAGTTCACCAGCGATTCTGGCGAGCAGTTCGTAGCATTCAAGATCCCGGCAATGCAGGTATCCGAGCAGGCAGACGTCTTAACTGCACTCATGATGAGCTGTAACAACAGCGCTGTGATAGAAGAAAAAGATATTGTAACGCTTGAAGAAGCTAAAGGCGATACCGGTTATTGGGCGTCTCTTGGCTACCAAGTAAAGAAAGCTCTTTGGGGATAAGCTTAGAATGAAATTTTTTGTAATTTCAGAAAATAGATATCGTTAGTCTTATTATTTGCAGTCGTGAATATTTATGAAGTCATTAACAGAAATGGAATATGCTACTAAGAGTCGGCCTCGGCCAATGCAAAACATCGCTCCACAGAGATGGCATTATTACCCCACCAATTTGGCATGGTGACTTGCTTTCCAGCGCTGAAAAAGATGAAAATAAGCAAAATGGCAAGGTTGAATGCAGTGTCAAATGCAGCACCAAGCAAGTAGTTGTATCGCTTCCACAGTTCGTGTCGATACCTAAATGCCCAGAAGTTGGTGATCGTACCGCCAATAAACGACGACAGATAACCGGTCGACAAGTTACCGTAGAAGTTGGACATTGTCGAACAGAAGATGGTGACATTCCATAGCTCGAACTTGGCACGAGGGAAAAGACGGTACAATGCGTAGATCAATACAGGACTGAGAGCACCAAACAAGAAGCCATATGGCAGAGGATGGTACTGTGCCAGCTCAAACAGTCGCTTGGGGCCCACTAGTACGTACTGCACAGCCATGGTATTGTAAGATTGGAGTGACTGACCAGTCCACTGATGCAGCGGGTCTGAAATCTCACCAGTGAGGTATGGTCGCTTTGTGGAAAGCACCCACCGAAGTGCACCGTAATTGATTGGAACGCCAATAAGCTCACCAAATATTTGCGAGAAAAAGACAGCTTTAGGTGGGATATGCATGTAGTGTCCGATTTTCTGATCTTGAAGCATATACTGAGCTCGATACCAGGCGTCGCCAGCCAAAGCACCATACGACGAAGCACCTGCAGGGTGCTTGTAACCCGAAACAGCATTAATCATGTAGCCATAAATAAGCTCGTTGAAAGTACCGATGGCAAGCTGGAAGTTACTCAAAGCATACAGCCAAGCCATTGGTGTGACAATTGTGGCACCGAATCCGAGGGCCACCAAGTAAGTCCACCATGGAATGAACATATTCTTGGTAGCAAAAATTGTCATCAAGATAACAAATGAGACCAAGAACAATGCTGCAAACCACCAGAACGGCACTTCTTCGTATTTGCTTTGAATCTTGTTAAGACGGTCTCCATATTGCTCCACCATAGTTAGACCCTTGGTGGCAGCCGTGCTCTTATTCTTTCGTCGATTGTAAAGATTCTTAGCAGAGTCACGGATTTGCTTCCAGCCAAAGAACAAAAGCCAAGTGAAAGCAGAGATATAACTGGCATAATCGAAGAACATGCTCCACAACATCTGAGTACCAAGATAAATAGGGCCATTCTGCTCATAAGCGGTCTGATTGAATTGGAAGTCAGGGGTCATCAACTCAGTAGTTGGATACAAGCTACCGTTGGCTGTGTGCAAACTCTGCGACATGAGCCCAAACTTGAAGTCTCCTAGATTTCCCCATTTGGCTGCAGGGATCAGAACCCAGGCTCCAAGTACAAATGCGACAAACTGGACAACCTGAGTCCAATATGGGTATAGCATGATGGAGGAAGTGATATTACTCCAATCCAAGGTGAAGTTCAGAAAGCCCATACCACCCATACCAGAGCCGATAAAGTTGGCAGTATAGTTCTCCGGAGCGAACCAGCAGATGACAGCAAGCGAGCTGGTCATCGGGAAGATATATTCTGGGAAGAACTCCCAGATAGTCATAGCACCAAGAGCAATGAAAAATACCTTCATTTGCTTAGAAGCCAGTCGAGAATCGTTATCAGATTTTCGGAAAGTCTCAAACAAAGTGGTTTGCATGAGAGCCTGTGGCCAAATAAATTGAGGATCGTAAAGTAAAAAGTTTCGAGCGATTGCGGCGAAGGAGTAACCAGTCCAGACAATTGCCCACATGAAGAAAATAGCGACTGCTGGATGGACCTTGTCGTTATAGTATAGCTCGGCCAAAGAAATTGGAGTTGTACCTTGGTTGCCGGTGGCACCAGATGCTGCAGAAATGGTAACCAAGACATTCTCCTTAATACTCCAAGGTCCTGGATTCAGGTTGAAACTCCATTTCCAAATTTTGATTTCTTTTTCTGGCAATACCTTCGCAAGCCATTTGCCAGCCCAGTGACTTGCAATTTGGACGAAGAACACACTGTAAGCCGCACTGGTAGTACGGTAACTACTCATGGTGTCCAAGAATGCACCAGGGGCAACGAATATAATTGTGAGCAAGAAGTATCGGAAAGTTATGACTGGGGCGTTTTCGTCATCCTCAAAGCTGACAATATCTCGAACAGCTCGAGGGATATTCTTCATATCATCATCCAGTGCTGCTTCCTCCTCTTCCAAACTAAGTTTTGCCGATCCATGGGGAAGTTCTTCAACATCAGAAGTGATTTGTTGCTTCGAATCATCTGGATTCTGTTCACTAGACTGTTGGCTGACCAACGAGTTGTCAGAACTCTGTGGAGCCTTCGGCTTGCGTTGAAAGAGGTTGCCCAACATGTCTATTCAACAAGAGACTGGCTGATGAACCCAAACAGGGGAGCTTGCTACGACTTTATACCTTTCTATTTCATATTTAGTAATCTGAAAAAAAAGCGGGTGTTTGCAATGCAGCGTGCAGCGGCCATCGCGATGAACAATTTTGAGCCGCAGCACGCCATCTACGGCGTCAATGAGTTTTGCATACACAATTATGTAGGCCGAACTGCAACAGTGGGGGAAATGCCGAGAATTTCGCTACCAACGGCTACAAAAGTTTGCCACTTGCACAGTGTAGCACATAAGAAGAAGAAAAGCAAATCTGTAATTCAGCAGGGGGAACTTACACTCCTAACTTGCAGTCGGCTAAAATTCGCTAAAGGCTCTATCGTGGGTAGCGCATTTGTTTGATTGGCTAGGAATATCTGTGTTGATGGCAATAAGGAAAGAAAACGAACGTTTGAAGCTTTAACAAGATGTTTGAGTGCTTGGTTAGTCCAATCACTTCTTGCACTTGCCCAACTATTGTCCACGGCAAGGCTTGAACTAGCAGTCCAACAATAAGGTTTGACGCTACCAGGGGTCCATTTTGAGCAAGACGGATGAACTTTAAACCAAACCCTCATCGCGATGCCGTACCTGCACCGGTGTTGACGCAATTCAGACAGCGTTCTGAGTAGACCGTAGTTTTGGAAACTGTTATATAGGCTAGCGATAAAAGTAGACCTTCTAATGGAGTTGGCTGAAGAAAGATTTCAGACTACGACAATTTCCATCGAACTACAAGATTTTGGCTTTCCAAGAAATATGCAATATAGAATACAGACTTCCGTTCAAAATAGCCGGTCTCATAAAAAAAGTTTTTTTGCCACTGGTACATTTGAGACATGAAGCGCGGCTGAAGTGCATCCCGCGTGGGATCAAAACGGCATTATTCGGCAGGCCGGTTAGAATATTCGCTGCCGATATCGCATTGTCGGGTAAGCACCTCCGTGTAGTAATTAAGTTTGTCTTTGGAATACTTATGAACTAATGTAGGGGCTCTGCTGAGTATATCAATAAAATATATTGTAGGAGAAAGTTACTGTGCTTGGTTGGTCCGGCTAACCGCGGTCATCTATCCATGAATCAAAAACGGTTCAGTCTCAACTGACAAATTCTGGATCTCCATGCCAGTATTTTGCGGAGTTGTCTTACCATCATTAGATGCAAGGATCACGAAATAGTTGCAGGAAACTCCCTGCAATGTCTTGCGGATTAGTACCGTGAGGAATCCCGGAAGTTTTCTTCAAGGTTCCTCTGTTAGACTTGAAGAAGATGAAAAATGTTATGTTATATTTAATTAATACAATAGAATAAGGCATTTACTTGAAGACATTGTTGCTAATTTGGAGTAAGTGTAGACTCGGTTCCAGACGATTATGGACTATTGTACGAACATCTGTACATAGAGACGAAGATGTGGTGTACAAACCAACCACCAGCGCTGTCATTCCTGTGTCACGAATGCATGTTAACCCCCGCCACAAGTTGAATCCTGCTGACCTATCGCTGACCATTCACAGTCGGCTATAATTGCCGTAGCTAGAAAATCCAATGGTGTCATTGAAAATCGTCTGGTCGGGTCCTGCGATAGCGCAGCCATAGGGATTGTACCTTGTTGAACAATGCATTCAGAAAGAGAGATGGATTTCATGCGCACGCCTGTTGACCAGCTTATCGAGTCAATCGTTGATCTTTGCAGGTACACAAGTATCTGATGACCGTTTCGATAATATCGACATCACTGCAGAGAGTATACAAACAGTCGAGCCACAACTCCGCAGCCTTAGTGAACAAACTAAGATAGGGTATTAATTTTTAATTTTCCTATTGAAATTTTGTCATCACAGAAATCTTAAGATAAAATAAATAGTGTACATCGCCCATAAACAATCGCAACCTACAAGTTAAAAAGCTCTCAACGAAACATCATCCCGTCACCTTCTCCACCTTGTCTACGCCAGTGAGCTGCTGGAACGGTTCCTGACTCAATTTTAAGTAGCCTCCATGCTTCGCGTAGATGTTCCGGCTTGATAGGTCGAGCTGTATTCAGCTCATCCGGCCCAGGAGGATCCATTCTGTCTTGTACTTCTCGTGCTTTTTCCATCACCTCCCCTACAAATACCTTCGATGCACTAGAAAGTGCGACAGCGACATTTGCGGTTATAGACTGGTTGAGAACGGAATTTGCTAGTTTCTTTACTGACGATCTGTTGACATTTGCTCGTCGGAACGCCTCGTATCTGGACATTTGTTCGGAATCAAACTTGGATATAAGTAGCTTCATGCGCTCTTTTTCCAGCTCCGGGTCTTCTACAACATTCTCCTTGCTGCTCTCTCCCACCAATGATGGATTCGTACCCGCGAAATTCGAAAACAAGCCACCCATCTCATCGTCGTCCTCTTCTTCCTCCTCATCTACTTGCATTCCATTGCTCGTGGCCGCTCTAGTGGTAAGTTCATTGGGCGCATCAGGCTCAACAGAGCGTCTAGTATCAAAAGATACACTCTTTTCGCCAGCTGATTCCTTTGACTTCTTCTTTTTCGCCATTTGTCGATACTCGAATGTCGCGGTAGCTTGTGCTGTGTGAAACCAAAGCATTTGTGCGGCTTTAGTCTGACATCGCGCGCGCAAAGTTTCTGTGAATCGTTGGTTTAATAAATTAATTTAACTTATGTTTTATAGACTAATTCTTCTGGACATGGGCTGCTGCGGGCAAGCCTTCTGGCTCTTTTTTAGTGTTGTTAATAATGTTGATCAATCTTATTTATAGCTCTCAAGGGAGTTAGAAACTCAGTTAACTGGTCTCTATATATTAAAACGGTTTATGCTCTTATATTGCCAAAGTTGGCAACTCCTCCCCCCACAGTACGCCTCACAGGAAGCCGCATGTCCCCCACTCCCTGGCTGAGTGACTCGAGAACTATATAAACCACGTTGTTTTTCGCACAAACTTACAGTTTGTATATCCCGCATAAACTATTACTCGAAAAAATGGCACCAAAGAATACTATTGTTTCACTGGCTGATCTTGAGCAAGTGGCCATGCCCATGGCCACTCAGCAAGCCCGAGATTACTGGTCGTCCGGAGCAAATGAGATGATCACCGTCCGGGAGAATCATGAAGCTTTCAACAATTTTCGCATTCGTGCCAGAGCAATGGTAGATGTATCCAAGGTTGATATCTCACCAAAGAATGCAATGTTCGGTCATAAGTACGCACTTCCTCTCGGAATCGCTCCTACTGCGTACCACGCTATGGCCATATTTGACGGTGAGAATGCTACAGCTCGGGCCGCGAAGGCGAAGAACTGGCCGATGGGGTTGAGTTCGTACGCAACAAAGTCCTATGCAGAAGTCAAAGACAATGGTGGTGATTCTGCTGTTTTCTTCCAGTTGTATGTTTTCAAGAACCGGAACACTACCAAGAACCTGGTGAAGTTGGTAGAGGCGAAAGGGTACAAGGCATTAGTGTTGACGGTCGACACACCTTTCTTGGGTTTAAGATATTCAGATGTGAAGAATGATTTCCAGCTTCCATCACATCTAACTCTTGGAAACTTCCCTCAAGGAACGGTTCCTGGTCTTGTGGACATCAGTGCGAACAACAGAATGGAAAACACTACCTCAGCAGGTGCAGATGCCAATGTGCTAGATCCATCGCTCAATTGGGCGGAAACGATCCCTTGGCTCAGGTCAATTACCAACATGGAGATCTGGGTCAAGGGCGTTGCCACTGCGGAAGACGCTCAGTTAGCACTAGATGCTGGCGTCGATGGAATCTGGGTATCGAACCATGGTGGCAGACAGCTTGATTCCACGGTGCCTACGCTTGAATCACTGCCTGAGGTTGTCGACACTGTCAAGGGTAAAATACCCGTACATGTCGACGGCGGTGTGAGAACTGGAGGTGACGTATTCAAAGCTCTCGCCCTTGGAGCTGACTTTGTATGGGTTGGTAGACCGGCTCTGCATGGCTTACAATATGATGGTCAGAAGGGCGTGGAACTCATGTGCTCCATCATCGAGGCAGAGTTTAAGAACGTCATGGCCATGGCGGGCTGTACTTCCACAGACAAAATTAGCAAAAAATGCATCGTAAGGTACGGTCCTGCTATTCAGAAGCTGTAAATTTTTCAATCTAATATATTAACATGGAATAAATTTGTACGTTTGTTCAGGTTTTTAATGCTTCAAGCCGCACACCCGGCGCGGCGCCTGATTCTTCTGATTTTTCGTCGCACTGCTACAACGATGTTTCTAGCTACACATCTGATCTAAATGAATGTCCGCCAAACAGCTCCTGGCACAACGACATCTGCCTCACTACATTCAGTTTCGGACTCGAAAATCAGTTTTGCATGTGTATAAAAGTCTAATTACGGCCGCTTCAAAGTTACAGGACCCGCTGTGTCGAAAGTACACGCGTGAGTACATTTATGAACGATTCATGGCATTCAAGTATGTCGCCAAGGTGCCTCGAATTAATGCTTTGGTTAGTATAGCTAAAAACGAGGTCGAAATACTTGAAGCTGCGACTAAAAAATCAAATTCACAAGCCCAGCTGAACATTATGCGGCGTGTTTTCCAAAATGTAAACAACTGTGAGCAACCTCTCAGTAGATTAGTCGGCCACAGGATCGATCACTCCATATTGGAGTATAAAATCCATCATATCCAAGTCCCGGACATTGAGACATTCCAACAATTCGATGAAGCGGCACGAAAAGCGGACATACTCTACTTCAAGTACATTCGTGCATTGCAACAGAACGGGATTGTCAGAGGGTTTAATGAGCGCAAGCTATTCTTTAAAGTGCCTCGAGAAGCTACGTTGCTAGGAGAGCCACTTCCACTTTCGAGAGAACGGAATCTAGTCAGACGTTCTATTGCTAAAACCATAGCGGATATGCCACTACCCACACATCATTCGATTGTTGATTACTTGAAGAGGCAACTCGCTAAGCCTGAGGGACTAAAATATTCTGATTATAAGTCGGTGAGATCTTACAAACGGCGTGTCAAGGACATAATTGATTCGTGTTTCACAGTCTCCGAAGATGCAGACGGTCATTTGAAGATTAAGCACCATAAAGTCAACGCTTTATCATCAGGAAAGTCATACTGGAGCATAGATTAATCCGAAATCTCCATCTTTGCTGCATCAGCAACGTTGTCCAAGCTTTCGTCCCATCCAAAAAATGTGTAGCGATGCTTGTCTTGTGACAACAGCACCCCTACGATTCGGTCCGCTCTAGAGCTGATGGCGATATTCACGGGCTTGTGTTCGAATTCACACTCTTCAACAACATCTATCGGTTGCAATTCCATCCCATTTATATTCGCCTCAACGTTTTCGGTGCTTATGTCATTGTACAACAAACTGGCATAGTTGGCACACAGTAACCGATTTCGTTTCTTATCCTCGAGCTGAGTCAATATAAAGAACCTGGAATTATCCATAAATGCCATGTCCAGAACTGGGCCGCCAGAACTCACAGCTGCCACGCTCAATGTCGGCAAGCTTTGACTGTGAGGTCGATACCTTAATATATGGACCTTCGATGCCGACGGCCCATCTGCATGTGCTAGCAGAACATATGTGTAATTTGTATTAGCACAGTAGCGCATCTTAAATAATGAGCCGGCCTGTGTCACCGAGAACTTGTTTAGTATTGCCACCTGTTTTCGCATCGCGTCCTTGATGGGCTCGAAAGCTAGATCACATTTTTCGGCTTGTATTTTGTGGTGAGATCTCAGAGTCTCCTTTCCAAACCCCAAATACTTGGTAAGATCTGACTTGTTCAAATGATTGAGAATAAACTGCGAGACATCCGTAGTTTTGACCTTTGACGGATCGTCGCTCAATTTTACTGACAGTGTCTGCTGTGCAACACTGTTGTATGTGACCTCCATCCAAGAGGCAAAGGCATTAAACATTCTCCTTTCTGCTCTGATACCCTCTAAGCAGTCAATGGCACTCTTCAAAAGGGTCTGCGCAGCAACAATGGCATCTTCCAGGGTATCAGGATCAAGGCCGAGTGCCTGACCTCTATCTCTCCATAATGCCAGGCCCCTCAGTCTGGAAAGCAATACAATCGCACGTTCTTGCCCTGGGATCACATTCTCAAACAAAAGTTGAAGAGCTGTGTCGTAAGCCGTCGTACAGGCTCTATGCCACTTGCGAATACCCCGATCGCCTAAATGCTCTGTCAAAAATCGACGCACGTCGGGTAGTACACGCCCTGTGATCAATGTGTCAAACAGCTTGGATTGGATTAAATTTTTATCATCGCTGAGCCCAGCCATTGCCAACTTCGTCTGTACTAAATGTTGCCTTGTGTCCGTTTCCATAGCCACGATAGCGTCTCTAATATATGCATTCAACGCTATTAACCGCGCAGGAGTGAGAGATACCTCAGATAGATACGTTGCCCCATATTTCCTTATGAAATCAACTTTCCATATAACAAGGCTGAGGGACTCATTAGTCCGCACCATCGCCACATGCTCAGAGACATCGTTCGTCGCAACAACCTGCTCAACTCTGCCATCCACTCCTGAATCAGCTTTCCCGATATCAAATACCCCGTATACACTTAGGCATATATGTCCAGTGTTGCTTCCCACCACTCTCAGCTCTGTCGTTGCCGGTGGGCCATCGAGCGGCACAGATGTGAAATGCTGATTTGCAGAAGGAAGCGGCGGTAGTTTCGGCAGGTGTCTGAGTACATTGAACTCTAATACTATCGGTGGTTGTTCCTGCTCAATATTGACGTTTAGCTCTTGCGTTGGCGCTGGCATAGAGAACCAGTTCAGAAACGAGGCATTGTCCTCGATTCCATGCTCCTCCAATACTTTACCATTAGCGGAATTTAATACAACCCACGATCCATCCTGAAATATAACTCCTACAGTCCTGTTGTCGTTTTTCCAGGATACTTGCGTAACAGAACTAGCCTTCTTTGACGCGTACGACCATACCCGTTGACCGTTCATTCGGTATGCCCACACACCACACTCATCTTCGGGCACGAAAGCTACGAGATTCACTAAGGGATTCCACGATATAGCATTTCCTTTGACATTTCCGGGCAGCGACTTGGTTGTGATGACATTAAAAAAAGTGTTGCCGGCAAGACTCATGATGACGCATATTCGATGGCGATGTCTCTCATATAAAAAGTACGCCTTTTGATCCCAAAAACCTCCTCTGCACGACCAATGTTTCGACGGAAAGCAGAAGTATGAAAGACAAATGACGGTTCACGAGAATAGATGCACTAACTAATAAGTTCAAACCATTTTCAAATCTCAAATCTTCTGAGCGAAAACGACTGCTTAAAACCATATGCGACATATACGATCTTAAGGAAGATGCTCTACCGACAGAGGTTAAGAACAAAATTCTACCGAAAGACCTGCGATCCGCCAAGATCACCTTGCATTCTGGAGCCAAGGGAATAATCTATGCTGATGGAGAAAAGCCGGTTTGGATCTCACTAGGAGATCAGCTTATTCCGACTTTATTTACTCTATGGGATTGTCCGTTCTTGACCCAGTATTTATTGACTCCTGAGCTCACGCTGGATCGTTTGCAAAATGGAGCAGATTTAATGATTCCTGGAGTCTTTGCACCATATCCAGCATTCGCTCCTAGAGGAAGTGTGGTTGCAATCTCTACTTTGGAGTCGCCATCGGTGCCTGTGGCTGTTGGAATTGCTGAAGCAGATTGCCATAGCATTTCACGGGATATGAAGGGTAAAGCTGCACTTATGATAACTGTACTTGGAGATTCTTTGATGGAGGGATACAGAGGAGGATATAGCCGTCCCTCTAGTCTGGATCACTCGTTGCCGGTAGCAATTGCCTTGGAAGAACTCTCTATCGAGCCATCATCCGAACAAGAACAGCCACAAGAGTCTGAGTCTTCACCTACTTCGAATGAGGAACCTGTAGAACAGACTCAAGAAAATGATGATGTGAAAGTACCGCAGGCTGAAATATTCTCAACCCAGGAAATCGATAACATGTTCAAGACAGCTCTCGTACAGACTTTGCGACTTTCGGCAGATAAGTACGAACCACTCGAATTACCCATTCCTGGGTCCACGCTTGTTTCGCAGCATTTGCTTCGAAACTTACCAGTTCAGCATCCAGATATCAACATGAAGAGAACGAGTTTCAAGAAGGCAGTCAAGTTTTTCAAGGCCATGGAGAAGGAGAAGTTGCTTACGTTCCGGGAACGAAATGGTGAGCTTGTTGTGCAGACCATCGCTGGTCTAGAGAATGATACTATCAAATCGCATGTTATATACAAGGTGAAGAAGAGTCAGAATTCCACATCTATCAGGAAGGACAGCTCCAAGTCACAGAAGATGCTTGCAGTTCAGTTTTACAAGCCCAAGTCGACAGCAAGCAACTTGTTTCTCAGCGTATCAAGCGACCCTGGAACACCACATCCGTCGTTTGTACTTCGGGAAGTTTTGAAGCAGTATATTGACGACAAGAGTCTCGGAGCAGGGAAAAATATAAAGCTCGACGACACACTGAAGCTTGCACTTAATGTCAAAGACAAAGCCGTCGTACCAAGAGACAAGATCTTGGATTTACTACAGGCCAATTGTCAAATTTCCCACAAGATATACAATGAAGGAGACGAAGAACCTAAGAAGACAGTAAAGGGGCCTATTCCATCTATCACGCTTTCAGTCGAGAGACGGGGTGGAAACAAAGTTGTTACCATCATTACGGGCATTGAACTTTTTCACCTCAATCCTATCAATCTCGCGGAAGAGTTGAGAGTGGCATGTGCAAGTGCTACTAGTGTCAATGTTATACCTCATACCAACGATTTGAAGGAGGTCTTGGTGCAAGGCCCTCAAACTAAGAGCATTATCACCTCTCTAGAGAAGAAAGGTGTCAAATCTCAGTGGATTGCAGTCAACGATAAAACTAGAAAGAAGAAGAAATAGACTTAAGCTCGTATAAAGAATCTTTTATGAAATTTGCATGAAGCTTGTGATATTAGTTAGATAGTATGGGTTCAATCCTGCTTAGTATGAGTTTTTCGATCTTCCTTGTACTCTTTTAGAGTACGCAAGAGACCAGTCATTAGTACAATGCCCATCGGGACGAACAATGGCAGATAGATTGCAACTTTGTGCTCATCCGGAAAGTACATTTGTTGTACCATCATACGATCGAAGAATGCTTTCTCGGAGAGCGTGAGCGCCGAGCCCGCACGCACGACTGCCGTTTTCCAATCAGCTCTCTTCAATGCTTCAAGCGATTCTTGAATAGCGACAAACGAGTCATCAACAGCTTTCTTGACTGGAGGTGGAATAGCAATGTTTGGCAGCGACTCACTTAATCTGTAGAGAGATCCCAGAGTCGATGATGCCCCCTGCAAGGCGCGCATGGATGATATTCGAGATAACATATCAATACGAATCAAGGGCGAGCCAGGTTTCGATGGAGCGCCAAGAAGTTCGAGAAGTTCTGCAGAGAAAGTTTCCAATATCGGTAGCAAGTCATCTGAAGTGAGTTTGCCGTTTGCTGGAGGGTCACCAATAACTACCCCGCCCCATTGAGGGATAACGAAAGAGTTAGAGACTGAGTCAATGACACGCATTGGCGATTGACCCTCGTCTGGTATGTACAGGATAAAGTTCAATGTTGGATATGGGTGGATTGACGTCAAGCTCCATTCTGCGAAATTGACAAACGTTGACAAACGTTCCTTGTCCAAAACATAATTGCCATCTGTCCTCTCGGGAAGCTCAAAAGATAGCTTCGAATAATACTGTACTTGCGTGTCTATAGTAAAATTGGCGACCCGACTCAAACTTGCTCTTAAAGGAGAGAAATGTGCCTCCAATGCTTCAGTTATATCCCATGAAATAGGAATTCCATCACCTTTAAATATGGAGAAAGTTAGGTGGTATAATGGAGAGTATGCAACGACCTTGGATGAAAATGTGGCACTTTTCACCTTGTCAACCTCCTCTTTGAACACATTTTGAAGAAGAACATCTGCCACGAGCTTAGGCAGCGCCGCGGTAGACAGGAACTCTAAAGGATATTCAATCTGAACATCCCTCGATGTTTCTGAGATGTAGAACGATCCTTCAGTTCCCTGGTTAAAGTTGACGACGTAGTCTGTTGCCGCACCATGACCTTTGCGAATGTCCAAGTTCCACCCACTTACTTGGGCGTTTCGAAGTGCTTCATCCACCTTGAGCTGAGTGGCCATAACCAGATCCGGGAATTCTTGGCCGACATTGAAATAAATAGGTACACGTATATCGATCTCTGATTTGAGGTTCTTGTCGTAGTGATTCATCAGCTCGAGGTTGAGAGGTGCACGATAGACTGACGTGGTCCAAAGCCACATGGGTATACCTACCACGGCAGCAATTAACTAGAGGGCGAGTTAATGAAAGAAAATCAAGTGATCATACCACATAGCTGAGCAGGATACTTCTGCGCAGCGAACGCGGCTCCTTCGGTTCCGCGTTCATGACGAAGATGCTGTCGAAAGTAAAGAGGTGCACAGTCAATCTTCGACATCTCGACATCACCAGAAGCCAGCCAGTACGCGGCGCATACGTGTAACAGAAAAAAAGCGTTATTATACATGAACAGGAATGTTATAGATGGATCCCAGGATTATGGGGTGGGTTTTATATACATATTTACACTTCAATTACAATTGGTGGTCCTCTCGTAGAAGAAATCGTGGCTTTTCCAAGAGACGGCGCTTTCTTGGAATCCATGCCATTAATGCAGTCCCGCAGTGAACTGGTAACGGCAACAATGTTTTTGACAATTTCAATGTCCGAAAAGTATGCACGTCCCACCGGTAGCGATAGTACCTGCGACTTCTGCTTATATACCGTTTCGCCGGCGGCTTCACTGATGGTCTTGAAAATGTTGTTCGTCACAGTTCCTCGCTTCGCAGAGGGCATCAGACCCTTAGGACCCAGGATTCTAGCAACCTGATTCAGTCGTGACACCATATCTGGAGTTGCATAAGCTCTATCGAAGTCAATTTCCCCATTTCGAACTTTTTCTAGTAAGGTATCACTGCCAACTAGGGTAGCTCCAGCCCGCTTGGCATCTTCCGCAGCCTGGCTATCGTTCGTGAATACCGCTATCCGCTGTTCTTCAATCGACCTTGCTAGTCGGTATGTGCCTTGTAATAATGCCGTGCCGTTATCACCTACGACGGTAATGTTAAGATTGATGGTAGTCGACTTTGCCGGCTGTCCAACTTCGGCAGCTCGCAAATAACGAAGCGCTGTTTCGATATCCATGCAAAGCGGACTCTTGAGGGCTGCTCGGGCCTCTTCCTTAAGTTTGTTCACACGTCTCTTCTCTGCTTTCTTTTGTTGTTCTCTTTGGACAGCTCGTTTCGCCATTGCTGCTTGTTGCTTGACATCTTTCTTACTGCCGGCTTCTGCGGGCTCCTTTTTAGACGCAAATCTAACGGCTAATGGCATGGATACCCTGACCTGCGGGCGGGCCATAGACAGTAGAGGTCTTACGGCCAATCCACGCATATTTGTTGATGCGATCTATAGCGGATGTGATAGAGTTGTCGATGATGTTGAAAAATTTTGGCGCACCACGCTGATGGGATGGACAGGTACAATTCAAGCTAGCCTGACAGGTTTATACATATCAAAAAGTTTCATTATTTACTCATGGTCTTTATTTACAGTCATAGACAGCTTAAGTTTGTACATTATGAAATAAGTTAGTGGGTGAGGTACCATCGCCCCTTAGTTTTACGTCGTGCAAGAATCTTTCGTCCAGTTCTGGATCGCGCTCGTGCTAGAAATCCAAGCTTTCTTTTCCTCTTGATCGTGCTTGGCTGGTATGTATTACCCATGGCTTTGAATCGCATTTGGGTTGCAGCAATTGGCCCCAGGCTCGGAACAATGCTATTGAAAGAAGGAGTGCTGGCAGCACTGGCAGACGGCAGCGGCGCTCGTACAGCTCGCAAAACAGAAACCCCTGAACTCAAAGCTGAGAAGCTTCTTGAGCCGATTTTAACCGCACTGGTCATGCGACTATCTGTCAGTCTTTTTAAGTCGCATTTCCCGACATACCTTAGTGGTCGAATGGCGAACATGGTGTGTAGTGCGAGTTGTGTGGTTGTGTAATGAGATCTGTGTCCCAGAGAATTTTTGGCTCGCCTAAACATTTCACCAACCAACTAAACGACAAATGCAGAGACGAAGAGGTCCACCAGCTCAAGCTGCAAGCGTAAAGATAACTGCACGTCAGGCTCTTACGAACGAGGAAGCAGAGCAGTTTCTCACAGCCTACTTGCCTAACAGCGGGAGTAACGATACGTTAAAGAACCAGCTGACAAGGGTACAGCGAGACCTAAGAGGTCTTCCACCTCTTGTCCGTTCGACACCAGCTCCCGAAACACCAAGCGGCAATATAGATGCAGATGACGACGAGCAGATGGCATATGCCGAGGAGGCCGATGAAAAGCAGATCAGTAAAGAAGAACGAAAGCGTTTGAAGAAGGAGCGCCGAAAATCTGAAAAGCAACAGAAGGCATTGGCCAACTCAGCTGCAGCAGAGTAAACTTGCCTACCTCGTTATTCAGTAGAATATTGCATCATGTACATTTAGTTTTTTTATATTATTTATCGGAACCCAATATGCCATTTCCTCTTGTCTTTCGAGTACACCCATAGATTAAGCCGATATATTTTTTTGAGCCGCATATCTTTTCAGCTCGAGTCCCAAAAACCGAAAAATTCAGATAGCGGACGAGCAGCAGACGACAGAATCGACATGAGCGCACTAGAAAAAGAGGAAGAGCACGTCCACAAGGTCTACGAAGAGATTGCATCGCATTTCTCGAATACTAGATACAAGCCCTGGCCGGTAGTGGAGAGATACTTGAAGAGTCAGGCTGACGGATCGATAGGACTTGATATTGGATGCGGCAATGGCAAATATTTGACTGTCAATGACAAGGTCCTACTAATCGGGAGCGACAGATCATCTAACCTGGTTAAAATTGCAAATGAGAAATCAGACTCTTGCGTTGCTGACGCACATTCGTTGCCCTTCGCATCACACCGTTATGACTTTGCTATAAGCATAGCGGTAATCCATCACTTTTCTACACCCGACCGGCGAATACAAGCGGTGAAGGAAGTTTTGAACACTCTCAATTCACATGGAAGTGCATTGATTTATGTATGGGCGTTGGAACAAAAGAACTCAAGGAGGGGATGGGACGCAGGGATGGACCAGGACGTGATGGTACCATGGGTGACAAAGAGCGCATCAGGCGAAGAAATCGTGAAAAATCGGTATTATCATCTCTATAAGAAAGGCGAACTGGAATCGGATGTCGCAGCTGCTGGCGGCTCGCTGATTGAAAGTGGCTACGAGCGTGATAATTGGTGGGCGATAATCAAGTCCCAGTAAAGCGAGACGTGAGGCTGATGTGTCGGCAGCAGCAGCAAATGTGCAACATTTTTCCTGGACCTTGCTTCGCTTACTTCGACTTTGACCCCGGCTAGGTTTCCATGCAAAAATAAGAAATGAGACCAAGAAACTGGAATTTGGCAAATGCAAAATCGTTAAACTATTCCAAAGTACTAAATCGGCTGGGACGTAGGTCCTGTGCTTGGTATTCTACGACGACTTCAACAGGGTCTGCTGCAGTAGGGTCATCGAAGCGTCAGGAACCTGCAAAAAACCAACTACAAAAATATCTGACGGAAGCAATCAAAGCTACTGGTCCAATATCTCTTGCGGCTTATATGCGCCAATGTTTGACTAGTGACCTGGGTGGATATTATATTAACCGAGACCCATTTGGAGTCTCCGGTGATTTCATTACGTCTCCAGAGATATCACAAATGTTCGGGGAGCTGGTAGGCATCTGGGTTCTAACACAATGGCTGGCACAGGGATGCCCTGCTGAATTTCGGGTAGTAGAGTACGGGCCTGGTAGAGGAACGCTAATGGCAGATTTTTTGAGGGCTACTCACAATTTCAAGGACTTCTCCGCTGCCCTGAAGGAAGTGCATTTGGTGGAAGCAAGCCCTACCCTGCGAGAAGTTCAACGATCAGCATTATGCTCCGAAGTGTTTAAAAAGACAGAAACCGGATTTACAGCTCGCTCAAAACAGGGTATTCCAATTTCATGGCACGAGCTCAGCAAGGATGTTCCCGAGGATGTACCCACATTTATCATTGCACATGAGTTTTTCGATGCTCTTCCGATACATAAATTCGAACACACGGATAAAGGATGGCGAGAGCTTCTCGTCGATTATTCAATTCCGACAAACCCACAACGACTGCCTGGGGAGACTAGTAGTCTAGACCCGACAGATCCAACTTTCCATCTTACTCTGTCACCACACAGTACACCATCTTCGAGTATTGTGCCACAAAACAATACGCGGTACTCTAAGCTACCCGTCGGTTCCAAAATTGAAGTTTGTCCAGAAGCATGGGACATTGCACAAGATTTCGGTAGGACCATCGAGACTTGCGGGGGAGCAGCACTGATCATCGATTATGGCTCTTCGACTATCCCTGTAGACTCTCTGAGAGGAATTCGAAATCACAGAATAGTCTCGCCGTTTGAAAATCCCGGAAACGTCGACTTGTCTGTAGATGTTGACTTCACTGCTATCAAAGACACAGCAATGAAGGATCACTCTGTGGACGTTCATGGACCTGTACAGCAAGGTGATTGGCTTCACGCCATGGGAATTGGTGCTCGTGCTACAGCTTTGGCTAATAGTCAAAAGACGGACGAAGGACACAAACGAATAGAACAGGCCTATCGACGGCTGGTCGAGAAGGGCGGTGGTGCTATGGGGAAGGCATACAAGGTTCTGTGTATTGTTCCCCAAGCAAGCCCAATTCCAGTGGGATTCGGTGGTGAGGTCAACTCATAGTAGATATCTCCGACTCATTTTTTTGGCGTTATCTAATGTACATAAATAAATATTAATCTTGATGAGGAAGTTGGGCCCATGCGTTTGTCCACTCAGCAGACTCTGCTGTACCCCATACAATGCAATAATGCTTCAGAAGAAGAGTCAGCTCCTCATGCTCATCCAAGAACTCCAAGCTGTCAATACGTTTCCTGTCTTCGGTAGTGAGCCAATTGTCGTGTATAAACCGGAAATCTGCAGCGAATGCCCTGTTCAGTCCATGGTTTCTCAACCGTTCCTTCTGAGACTCGAGTGTCGAGTATTTCATCAAAGTAGGTAAGGATATACCCCGTTGAGCCAAGTTTTCGAGCATGACGGCTCCAAACGAGTCGTTCAATCCTATAGGTTCGTACAATGTCAAACCAACATTCGGGATCTGACCCAGCAGCCAATTCAGAACCTTTGAAGAATCCTCTGGTTGTAGATAACAGAGACAGCATTCGCTGAGAATGAGCGTTTGTAGTGTTGCATCCATGCCATATAGTAGACTGGTAGTGGCAGTTACCGTACGCAAGTCAATTGGATGGAGGTAGTAGTTTTCGGTGTGATATGGTCCATTCTCCGCAAGAGGACCAAGTATACTTGATAATCGCTGACTGTTTTCAATCACTCTTGCTTTTCTCTCCACACTTACAGCAAAGTCGAGCTCGTGATATATCAAATGCTCATGTTTGGCTATTAAGCTAAACGCTCGGGTATCTGACCCTGCTCCCAGTGAAATAATCTGCTGGCCCCCTTTCTGAATAAACTCGTCAATAAGGACATCAATTGCTTTACACCTGACATATGTGCCTCGATTAATAAGAGGAAGCTTGGGTAGGAAAGGCTCTCTCACTCGAGCGCTCTTCAGTGCTGAGACAAACAACGGTGCAAACTCATCATCTAGATACTTCTTGGTCACTGCAGAGAACTTTGACGAAAGCGCATCGAAATCTGTTGCTTGGATAGTCTTATCGTGCCTGCTCGTTAGCGGACCTGGAGGTGGCATGGATATCGGCGCTCGATAATGTAACGACGAGACACTACAAATTCAGCAGGCCCCGGCGCTGCCCGCTACCGGCGCCGCCACGCTCTGAACTGGGCACCTTGAAATGAGTCAAGTTGAGATTTAACTTTCATAACTGCAACCACCAAGAAAAAAAAAGTATAGAACCATGGCAGGTAAAAAGAGAGCAGGTAAGTTTTGTACAAGACATACTGTGGCAGCTAACAATCAGGCGTACTTGGAGCCACTGGATCAGTCGGACAGAGATTCATTCTGTTGCTGGCAGACCATCCCGACTTTGAACTCGCAGTGCTAGGGGCATCTCCACGATCTGCCGGCAAGGCATACGTCGACGCTGTGGATTGGAAGCAGACAGTTCAAATGCCAGAGAGCGTTGCACAGCTGGTAGTGAAGGAATGTAAGGCCGAGAACTTCAAGGGATGCGATATTGTCTTCTCTGGTCTAGAGGCTGCACAGGCTGACACGATGGAGCCTGAATTTATCAACGCGGGGCTTAATATCATTTCCAATGCAAAGTCATATCGACGTGATGAAAAAGTACCGCTGATCGTGCCAACCGCGAATCCTGAGCATCTAGATGTTTTCAAAACTCGTGCAAATTCCGGTAAAGGTCACCATGTTTGCATCTCGAACTGTTCTACGGCAGGGATTGTAGTTCCAATGCGAGCACTGCAAGAGAAGTTTGGCCCGCTGGATACTCTCGTTACCACCACTATGCAGGCCGTTTCTGGTGCGGGATTCAGCCCTGGTGTTCCTTCTATGGACATTATTGACAACCTGGTACCATACATCTCGGGAGAAGAAGACAAGATTGAGTGGGAGCCTCGAAAGATTCTCGGAAGCTATGCAGACGACACCTTCAAGACGCTTGATAATATAAAGATCTCAGCTACGTGTACACGTGTGCCTGTTACGGACGGCCATACAGCTTCGGTAGCCTTCAAATTTGCCAAGCAGCCACCACCTTCGCTAGAAGAGGTCAAGAAGGCTTTGCAAGAGTACACCACCGAATCGCAATCACTCGGATGCTTCTCGGCACCTAAAAAGGTCATTGAAGTGCTTGAGCAGCCTAACAGACCACAGCCTCGACTGGATAGAGACCGTGGCAATGGCTATGCGGTGTCGCTGGGACGTCTACGTGAAGACCCGGTGTTGGACTACAAGTTTGTCTGTCTTTCGCATAACACTGTGCTTGGTGCGGCTGGATCTGGAATTTTGATCGCTGAGCTCATGAAGGCCAAGGGCTTGATCTGATCTATCTGGCCCGAGGTGCGCGCGCAAAACTTTATATATCTATGTACAGTGTAACTCCTCCAGACTCGTATGTAGGTCGTGGAATCGCAAAAAATCAAAGTGCATGCCCGCTGCGTTTGAAGTTATATCTCATGAGTCGCTGGACGAGCATGTTTATGAACTGTTTATCGATAGGGCCGTCCCAGACAGCGATCTGGGTATGATAAAGAAGGGCGATCATGTAGAAGTGTCGGTAGGGCAAGATGTACTGGACATTCGGCAGTCTACCGCTTTACTGAATACACTTTCTTCATCGACTGGAGCTATGGCCTGGCGTGTAACGCCGTTGTTTATCGATTGGCTCCTTACAGGACCGTTACGCAGTCTAGTCAACCAGGAGACGACGGTGGTGGAACTAGGGTGCGGCGTTGCAGGAATCGCAGCCACCATTATTGGCCCCAAAGTTAAGCGCTATTTGGCAACCGACCAGCGGCCCATATTGAAGCTATGCAAACAGAACATTGAGAATAATGTCGCAGGAATCAAGCAGTCGAATATCGAAACACTGGAATTCGACTGGGAATTTGCGGCTCAAATGATCGGCGGTTTGGACTTGGATGAAGTTTCTCCTGGCTCTGGACTGATCATTGCTTGTGATACCATTTATAACGACTACTTGATTCCGCATTTCGTAAACGCTTTGAAAGTCTTGTCATCAAAGATGGAGGGTGCTACGATTTTGGTCGCTCAGCAATTGCGGTCCGAGCTGGTATTGGAGGCAGCACTGGCAGCCATGCTTGACGCAGGATTCTCGGTTCAATCAGTTCCAGAGACGCAATTAAGCGAGAATTTGGCACGAGGGTATGTCGTCCACGTATTGTCTTCTTCTGAAATTCAGTAACTGTAAATATAAAAAAGAGGATGTTATTAGTACTTGCAAAAATTAAATATACAGATATGGAAAATGTCTCATCACGTTTCGTCTCTTGGGGAGGTTGAAAGGTATCTCCCTCATGCTTTGGATTTTTACTTCAAGAATTCCAGTAAATCCATTTCGCCTTCATCGTCGTCACTGTCGCCTGTTTCAATATCTATTCGACGAGCAGTAGAGGAGAAAGGATCAACAACTGCTTTTTCATCTCTTGTGTTGATTCGATGGACAGGCTTTCTCACAGAACCGGTAGAGCCTGTCAGAGTAGCAGAGCCCCAGTGGTCTTCGCTACCATGCTCAGAGGCGATGGGAGATGCTTGCTTTTCATGTTCAGGCACGGTGCCACGAATTTTATGCCAAAAAAGTCGTATGTATTTAGTCGTGAAGACGCGTTCCTTGTGATACCTCCATGGGCGCTCCCGGTAGAAGAATGCCAGTGAATCCACAACGCAGTTGAAAGGTTGCATAAATGCTGCAATTGCATTTATCCAAAAAATACCGTCTGGCCCATGCGAGAATTCGTAATTGAATTGTAAACACTGCAGCACAAACGGCGCAGCCCATAAGAACACATACGCCGCAGGGTAGATGAAAATAGATTTGATTTGACGCTCAATCATCGAACGGCGGGCCTGGAATCTGAAAACTGTATCTCGTTGAAACTCTTCGATCACTTGCACTTGTGAGTGGTGACGAGCTTGCAGCACCGCAGGGCTAACGTCTGGTTGCTCGTAATTGGGGTTTGTCATTGATTCTTGCAACTCTCTCAGTTGTTGTTCTTGCTCTGGCGTCAATTCTCCATTATGATGTTTTTGCAGCCCAGCGTATACATCTCTGGCCAAAAATGCAAAACCAGGGAAATATGATATGATCGACAGGACGCGACACTTGAACCGCTTCCACCAACGCTTGAAAAGATTTTTTTCATCTTCAAATTCGAATGAAGAATGGCTTCTGCCTAGACTCCTCACCACAGCGCGGTATTCCAGCTTGACATGAACGTAGATGGCAATGTACAGGGCCATAATGGTAATAAATATAGCGTATCGCATCGCCCAGCTCAGTACAACACGATACCACACTGGCCGCACCGGCAGATAGCACCAAGTCACATAGGGCAGATATGAGCTTCTTCCGTTTTTCACAAAAGCTAGCGACGCGAGTAGCAGCGGCACGACGGCGCAAATGCCATAAACATATCTTCGATAGGGGTAGAGACCGCCTTCTTTCGACGAATGGTCCTTTTTGAACACTAAGAGAGCGAAATGCACAGCCAGCGCAAGAACTGCCAAGTCTGAGAGTTCTATACTTGTCGCAGTGAAGAAGCCGACGATTGCACAAAAGTTCCTGTTCTGTGCAGCACTGGCGGTGGTGACAAGCCGAGCGGGGAACCATAGAAGAACCAGCGCTTTGAGAAAATCGCTCATCAGCAGCAACAGAATAAGATGATGTCGAAATGTACGAGTTCGCATGCAAGCGTAGAGATATAATGCGACCAGGCCGAACACAATGCTGGCGACAGAGGCACTTATGCCCAGTATCCGCAGGGTGAACGCCTGGCTCTCTGTGTAGTCGTTCACAATCTGTGTGTACGGGTCTAGTTGGTTATCGTCCGCTTTGCTCATTGTTTAGCGACGCATTCTTAGTAGTAAAAAGGGCAGGAGTGGTCGGGTTGTCGTTATATGGTGAGAGGTAGATGAAAGGAAAAAAAGGGAAGGAATAAAAGGAGAGTGAGTGAGAGATCGGAGTTTACTATCGAGATGCGGGAGAGAAGGGGCCCAGCGCGGCAGCGGCCCGGGGGGAAGGGAAGGGCGGCGGATTTTCTCTGGTGGGGCCGAATGACGCGTCTGTAGGGTTGATCACATTTATAAACTTAAACTAAGATAGGTCGTATCTGAGGAATCGCTTCTTAGAAGAAATAAGCTTGGTTGAAGGGTCTTAAGGAACGAATGTATTCTCGGCATTTGCTGTTCGGGCCAATTGTGAGACAAGGCCCTAATTGGACCCCTAAAACCTTGGCTTTATTTCTTCGGGTCAAGCCAAGCAGCGTGTTTTGGAAAGTATTCCAAGCGTGGGAGGTGAGATGGGTGGTTGTACAGCTAACAGGGATAGGGTATATGAACTCGCTGAGCGAGTTCTTGACTTGTACAGTATGAAAACTATACGCCTCGATGTATATGACCTGCATTCATGTTGCCGAATGGACGTACATCAGATTGCCGCCTGGCGTGCGTCTGATTGTGGATCTTGAGAGAGATCACTGTTTAGTCCAACAAAACTACATTGTACAGTGGCAATAGCAATTGTATCTTGATGAGCGCGTATTCTCGAATCGGGATGCCAGGTACGGTACTTCTCGTTACTTAAATGACCCACATGCTGTGGACCTTGACTAATTGAACAACACATCTACATCTACAGTTCAAGTAAATCCGTATTTCGTATCTCTATGATGGAATAACTATACAAGGTCTTTCATCTCACCGGTTTTTAGCAACAGGAAGCTCTGGGGATACTTTGAACTATTTGTGATCCTTGTTGCGATCCATTACATACCGCATGCATTCTAGAAACATTAGAATATGTACAGTACTGGTCCTTGAATTGTACAGCCGTGGCGTCGATTCGAAAAAAAGTCTAACACCGCAAGTACGAAATCACACTTCTATCTACAGTTTCGAGTCCATGAGCAGCTTTCTTAGCTTAGGAACAATGCTATCTTGCCAGTTCACATCCAACTCCTCTCTGAATCCTCGTGCGAAAACATGAGAGGAATACGACATTCGTTCTTTCAGCGACCATTTTGACTCTTTCGGTCCATTGACAAGCAACTCCTTAACTGCATCTGATACTTTATCTCCTCCTTTGGGTCTCAAAACAATATGGAAGTGGACGTGGTCAACCACTTGTCCAGCCGCGGCACCATTATTCTGTACAATGTTGAATGCCTCCGAATTCTCTACCGAGCTTAATAATGCTTGCGACACTCTCGGCAATGCCATACCCAATGCAGCTGAACTCTCTTCATCAATTACCATCTCGTTCAGCTTTATAAAGTGGCGGCGTGGTATTACCAGAATATGAGCTGCGGCGGTCACCAATGGCTGTATATCGAGAAACCCCAGTACCTTATCCGTCGATAAGAACACATTGGCATCTACAATCTTGCCTGGCGCATTGCGTTTGCCATATTCGCAAAAGACACAGTTGTATTTGCAATAAATACTTTCGTCGTTATCACCCATCTATCAAAACGCTCAAGTGTAGAGGAACCGAGACTGGCGCGGAACACACATTTATGTGTGGGGTTGCGGTGGATCACTGCCCAGACATGTTGATGACCGAGGTTACTCTGAAGGGTGTCTACATACGTCTTACCACGAGTCGTATTTGGAACCAAAAAATGTTGAAAGTACTTTTTATTTTCAATATCCAATCAGCAACAAAAGCTCAGGAGAATGCCTAAGGAAATCTATGGAGAAGCAAGAGGTTAACATTGCACTAACCCACTTTTGATACGTTATTATAAAGGCAGATCTCAGTATCAAGCACTGATAAAACTGTCAAGTTGTCAT
Source organism: Blastobotrys petasosporus (assembly GCA_030580095.1). Classification (NCBI taxonomy): domain Eukaryota; kingdom Fungi; phylum Ascomycota; class Dipodascomycetes; order Dipodascales; family Trichomonascaceae; genus Blastobotrys; species Blastobotrys petasosporus. The sequence goes on along the minus strand of JAKTSG010000031.1, from coordinate 66,047 downwards.
TCGTCGCTTTGGAAAGAAGCGGGACAGCAAAGAGCCGGAGTCTTGCAGGCACTTTGCTCTTGTCCAAAGACGATACCAGTACATTGCCGAGCACCAAGTATCTCAACTTAGGAAAGTGGCTCCAATTCAGATCGTATAAAAACTTCTCATCAGCCACTCCTAACATTCCATCGATCACCAGTGCTTCAACGGTTGGCAGTTTGAGTTTACTCAACTCCTCTAAACTGCACCATTCAAACCTCAATAAGGTAACTCTGGAACGAAACTTTGGCAGTTCTACCGGTGAATGTAGCTGGATGTGAGGCACCCAAAAAATCGATGCCTCGATTTGCTTTTCAATAATTGTTAAAGATCGCAGGTGGTTCAAGTAGGACAAGTCTTGCGAGTTCCACAATGTGAGATCCACGACCGAAAGAGGGATCCAGTCGACAAAATCACAAGTATCAACGGCCATTTCTAGGCGCAGCACCTGAAGGTTCTGACAGTCTTGAAAAAAGACTTTGAGGTCCTCAGGACTTATCAAGTGGTCGCTTGCATCTTGGACGCGAAAATCAAGCCGTTCCAGGCTCTGTGGCAAGGGATTTTTAAACAATCGGTGTAGATCAGATGCGGCATTGACCTTGTTGTAAGTCAGAGATAGACTTCGAATCTGTGAAAAGACAAAAAAATCCTTGAAGAGATCTTTCAGAGGGTTTTGCACAGTGCTGGAAAGTTTGAAATGAACATGCAGTTCAATGCTATTCGCAGTCTCGTACTGTGAAAGAATCGTACTCGCTTCACCTCCTGCCTCGGTGTAAGTACGGCTACTTAGATCGACCATATGCAGTTCGAATATCCGTAATGTCTTGAACACCTCTGGGCCGACGACACCTACTAATGTTCGCAGCATGGTGTGGTATCGCTCCCTCGAATGACCATGTTGCAACACATATTCGACCGCCAACCTGCGGATGTTGTCTCCAACTCCTGACAAATTGCCATTTATCAGCTCGCTACTAAGCTTGGTCAATACCTTATGATCAGGCTTTTTGGAGCAAAACTTGTTTGCAAGGGTAGCATCCCACACTAATCGCCTAGACCGCCGGCTTAAACCATTGTTGTTTGGAGTGTCGCGATCAAATTTCCCTATAACTACTGTCGTCCAAACCAATGGAGACAGAACACGCTGGACATAGCTGTTTACTTGCACAAGTGACAGAAGTTCATGGCGGTCCAGGTATTGGCCAATAGAACGTAGCACTTCAGGTGGTAGCTCCAAGAACAATGGCTCTTCCTCGCCATTCCAATCTCTCGATTCGTCCTCTTCCAAATTCTCAGCGAGAATAGCGAGCTGTTTTGTATGTGTCATTACTTCCCCTAGAATAGTTCATCAGTTTTCCTGGATTTCTTGCCAGTTTTGTTCCTGCAGGGAACGAGGTACCTCATAAGCCTAAATGAGGCACTTGGCCATGACCCGCATATTTTAATGCAGAGCAAACTTCAGAAAAAATGACACTAGCCACATCTTGGCGGATTGTTTCATCATTAATGCTCGTTTTCAAGTTTCAAATAATTATACGAAAATAGTAATGCCATATTCTACTAACACTCTGCCATAATATCTGTGGGCGACGCTACACCCTCAGGTCCCCCACAACTTGCATTTGCATCGCTATCTTGATGGACTGCATAGATATTATATATATAAAACAACAAAAAAATGAGGGCCCCAAAGATATTGCATATCGGTAAAAAGTGCATAACCGAGTCTACGCGCAGTCGAGTTGGCTTGAAGTGGCACCCAATGCTGGCTAAGTTTTAATGGTGGTAGAAACGCGTACACCCAAAAGGTGCTCGACTACAACGTCTTTGCATCAAAATCGACTCCAAATCGCCAGAAGCAACTGCCGAGTAATATCTCCTATTTCTGAATGCACAGCAGATTCGACTCAATCGAAGATAGTTGCTAGGAGGGGATGTTTGGAGGCGGCGGATCTGCCTTTGGAAACGGCTCGTGGGCTGGCTCGAATGGCAACAGCACCTTTTCAACCAATAATGCAAATACCCCTTTCAACAGCGCATTCTCTTCGGGAGAAAGTCCATTCAATAAGTTTAAGTCCGATCAGGATGCGCAGCAAGCTGAGAGTGCATTCAAAAATTTCTCTGCTGGCAGTGCATTCGCCAATCCAAGCAATCCGTTTCAGATGGGTACTAATCAGTCGACATCTGCGTTTCAAAGCACACAAAACAACAGTCAATTCGCTCGGCCTGCTGTCAATACAAATCAAAATACTCAGTCGAATAACTTCAGCAATGTCAACCATTTTCAGGGGAATCGACACCTGCATTCACAGCAACAGAACAATGCTATCAACAGCAGTCGAGTTTCGGCTCAAGTACTAGACTTGACAAAGTTAGAACAGGGCAGTGGATTTAGACCCCGCAACTATACGAAGCGTACCACTCCTGTCTATTTGCTGCCGGGTCAAGCTCCCGCATTCGATATAAAAACGCAATCTGATCCGTGGGACCTTAGAAATCAGGAAGAGTTGTTGAAGATTGAGCAATCACAAGGATCAAACCTTCAAGTTCTTTATGAAACGGTATGTTGAAAGATCTAAGAACATGCTAACTTTCAGCTGCAAGCGAAGCGCGAATTGGAGCGAGTGGAGATGGAGAGACGAGGATTGGTGGACAAGCAGGATGTGCGGAAGGACCTTAAGGATGCCATCAGATTCGTCGGCTCATGCTTTTCAATGTGCCCCACTTTTGAACGAGTTCGGCGTACTTATGAGAATAATGTTAAACAGCTAGAGAAGGATCCGCGCACTGGCCGGCCGACTCCTCAGTACGCGGTAAAGGCCTTTTCTCGACCTGCAGCTGGGCAACCTCCTCCTTTACCGTCAGATGTACGACCGCCGGTTGTGCTGAGAAGTACACTCGAGTACTTGATACAAACCGCTGTTCCCCAGCTACCTCTCTCACATTCGTTCTTGTGGGATAGGACGAGGTCTGTGAGACAGGATTTCACCTACCAGAACTATGCGGGTGATGAAGCTGTTGAATGTAACGAACTCATTGCACGAATTCATTTGATATGTTTGCATGTCATGGCCGGAAGTGATCAAGAGTACTCTAAACAGCAAGAAGTGGAGCAGTTTAACAAAACATTACAAACTCTTTCCGAACTTTATGCTGAACGCCGCAAACGTGGTTTGCCCGACTCAGCCCGTGAACCAGAAATACGCGCCTTTCAACTTCTAAGCCATGTGCGGGACCCAGATATTGAACGACAAATTCAAAAGCTGCCTGAGAGGATAGTCGACAGCCCTGAGGTCACGCTCGCCTTAAAACTACGTGCCCTCATCCAGCAGAATGGGATGAATGTCAAATATTCTGAAAACGCAGCCAATTATTTCACAGTGTTTTTTCAAGAACTAAAAGCAGCACCGTTCCTTATAGCATGCTTAATTGAAAGCTCTTTGACTGAGTTTCGTGTGCTGGCACTACGAAGTCTTAGCAGGGCTATTCATTCGCGAGGCAAGCCATATTTCGTTTCAAGATTACGTGAAATGCTTGCGTTCGATTCTGATGACGAGACGATAGGCTTTTGTGCTCATTATAAGCTCCCGCTCAAGGATGATGGGATCGATGTTAGCGCATTCAATGATCAAACAGTAGCTGATTGCGCTGCACAGAGTCAGCCGTTCTCACTTATAGTCCAGGAAAAGCTTCAAGGACGGAGTCTCGCCGAGATAGTGAGCTTCGGGGACACTTATCAAGCACCAACAAGCTCAACACGCCAAGATGTAGTATTCAAGTTGGAACCTGCATCGAGCAAGGGGCAGCATATACCGTCCATTCCTATATTTGGTGCATCGAACACTCCAACTGAAAAATTCTCTCCTGCTATTAGTTTCGGTACACCCAGCTTGGAAAAGTCGCGTTCAGGTACTAAAAGTCAGCCACAGACACAGATCGAAGCTAGTCAACCGCCGAAGGCCAAGGTCAATCCTACAAGCATCCCGCCTAATTTGTTTTCACTGCCACCGAAAGCGACTAAGAGCTCTCCCCTTCCGGTGGCGGAACCAGCCGTAACCGAAGCCAAGAAAATACCTGAGAAACCGAAGCCAGCGCCCATCAATATCAATAAGATATCTTCTGAAGCGTGCGAGCAGCTAATCAAAACATTCATCAAACAAGCTGTCTCTGAGTTGGCTGTACCTTTTGTCTGGAAAGAAATCAAGAATGCGAGAGAGTATAGGAGGACTGTGATCGAGCGCCATGCTAGCAGTGTATTCGAAAATCTCGTGCTAGAGCTAGTGGAGTTGCAAACAAAACTGAGTGCTGCTAAAAAGTTTGACGAAAACAGGTGCGTGAAACGTGCATTGAAAGCATTCTGTCGTTCTGGACTGCATGCATTGAACAAAGCTAAGCTCAAACGCAAGTGGGCCGATGAGCTAGTGGATGTTGGTAAGAAGCTCGGCAGAACAAACTCCGGCAGGAAGAGGGTTTCGCGTGTTCGATCGGTATCACACCCAGATGTTGACTCTCAGATTGCGATTATTTCTGCTGGGCCGAGCCTAGCAGAAGAACTGTGGCGTCCGCTTGACTTGACTAAAGCACTCTTTGAGCCTATAAGCGCGGGTTTCAAACAAAGAAGAACGTTTGACAGGAGGTTTGTTGCCGCAGTTTTTAGCGGAGATTGGTTGGGGCCAACGGGATCGTGGATACGAGCTAAGCTTTCGCTCGACATAGTGGAGCGGCCGTCAAGACACTATGAGAATTGCATTGAGAGAAACGGTACAGTTGTAAAGCTGTGGAGCTTGATAAACGAATCTAGCCTATGCGAGTCTACGGGAGCACTGATTTTCGAATGTGGCGTGGAATCGATGGAGGTAGACCGGGAGAGGCTCTCTGAAATCTCTCAATTTCTCCAGCTGTCAAACTACAAAGTGGGAATCTTAGCACTATATTTTGGCAGCCTCTCAGAGAACCAAGTCAAACTGCAATTGGGATATCCAGTTGTCAACGTATGTAAGGTCGGTGGTGCTCAAACCTCTGAAAGATTTGCACAGGCTCTTTCCGAACTGGCAAGGTCTTACCAAGCAGAAAGGTCAGCTAAGGGTCAAGTGGAGTACGAGGCGATGCTGCATGAACGCGACTTAGCTGCCGAAAGAAGGAAGCGAGAAGAAGAGGAAATCGGGTCTAAAACGGCGCAGAGAAACGACGATGAGAGATTTCGCAGACTAAAGAAATTCAAGACTTTGAGCTTGCATAAATCGCTCATTGATGATGCGGCTCTACTACCTCCAACAAGCGCCAAAGAGCTGTCAAATTCTGGCAGCCTCATATCAAAATTATCTCATGGAGACGCAGCGCCCTATCATTCTGCTCCTACACTCGCACCAGCTTCCACAGGGACAGTGCCGAAGAGTATCGAGGCCTTGAATGCTCTCGTAGCTTTAGTGAAACGACCGCAAAGCTAGGTATTGTTATTTTATTCTGTATAATAGGTCTTCTTTAAGACCACAATGTAATTATATCTTGATATTTGATCTCTTGATTGTGATCTATATGGATTCAATTGAGAACATGCCATTTGGAGTCGGTGCACCAGTGTCGTGCCGCAGCACACTGCCCCTGACGGCGTGCAATCGAGAGATCGTATTTTCATCTATCGCAAGAACATATATATATGTACCATTTATTCAGCGAGATCAATCACATCAACTTTACTCTGTTTGTGCGAGTTACTTTGAGTTGGCGGTTGTTCTTAACTTCTAAGCGTGCGCATTTTTCGTTAGTGTAGGCGAGTTTATTATCATTGCGTCTCCTCCACCCAAACGACTTCCATCCACCACACTTTGACTTGACACACCTACACACAGCACAGCAGCAAAATTCGCATATTTTTACATGCTCTTGAATTAGGGCCAAACACACTGAGCTTTAACGACCCAGCTGACGACTACACTTGGTCTCCTTTATCTTCGCCCGCTTCTTGCGCTCATGCATCTGACTGTATATATATTGGAGGTGGAGCACGACGATACGCACTGCTGCGAATTTGATTAGACTACGGGTTAATCTTCTAACGACACAAATACAGCTGAAACGAAATACAAATAACTAAACAGAGAGATGGGGAATAGTAGCTCCAAAAAGAAAGGAGAAAATGGAGATTCTTTCAAGTCGTATCCTTCATTCAGTAGGTCGGATACGCAAGGATCCTCGCGGTCTTTGAGATCATACAGATCACGGCACTCGACGGTTAGTGCTAATGGTTCATTCAGATCTGCCAATGACCAGCTTTCAGACAACGATGCAAGCAGGTCGGGTAGCGTCTCAAACGGAACGACGACGATGCCGCCAGGAGCAGAATATCCGTTCCCACAGATGGCATCGATTCCAAAATCTATGCAACAGCTTGAACCAAAAGAACCCATTCTGATAAGAAGAGACAAGGATGGCAATATCCAATCCCCGCAGCCGACACCGACCAGTGGCAATTTTGACTTGGGCGATGTGAAGGAAGCGTTAGAAGAGTATGGCACCCCAGCCACTGGAAGCAGCCCTGGGGCCCGCATTTCAAGTTTAGGAGCAGCATCAGCATCATTCAAGAGTGGCGGATTCTTGACTCCTAATGAGCATCACGGTTCAGGGCTTACCACTCCGGGAACACCGCGAGGCCTACTGTCGCCAAGCTCTGGGATCAACATTGATGAGATTATTCAGCGGCTGCTAGATGCCGGATATAGCGGGAAAACGACTCGTGGAGTGTGTTTGAAAAATAGCGAGATTGCTTCTATATGTCAAATGGCTCGAGAGATTTTTTTGGCGCAGCCTACGCTCTTGGAACTGTCGCCTCCGGTAAAGATTGTTGGCGATGTGCACGGACAATATGGCGATCTGCTGCGGCTGTTCGATATGTGTGGGTTTCCGCCAGCGGCCAACTACCTGTTTTTGGGTGACTATGTAGACCGAGGAAAGCAGTCTCTGGAAACTATACTGCTTTTGTTGTGTTACAAAATCAAGTACCCTGAGAACTTCTTTTTGCTTCGTGGTAACCACGAGTGTGCCAATGTAACGAGGGTTTATGGGTTTTACGACGAATGCAAACGCCGATGCAATATCAAAACATGGAAGATTTTCATCGATACTTTTAATGCCCTACCTATTACGGCTGTAGTCGCACACAAAATCTTCTGCGTGCATGGCGGGCTGTCGCCTTCGCTAAACAGCCTCAACGAGATTCGAAATATTGAAAGGCCCACCGATGTGCCTGATTATGGCTTGCTAAATGATTTGCTATGGTCTGATCCAGCCGATACTGTGAATGAATGGGAGGATAATGAAAGAGGAGTGTCTTACTGTTTTAGTAAAGTGGCGATAAATCGATTTCTGGCAAAGTTTGGCTTTGACCTGGTGTGCAGAGCGCATATGGTGGTGGAGGATGGTTATGAGTTTTTCAACGAGCGGTCACTTGTGACGGTCTTTAGTGCTCCTAATTACTGCGGAGAATTCGATAATTGGGGAGCGGTTATGAGTGTCAGTGAGGAGCTGTTATGTAGCTTTGAGCTGCTCAAGCCTTTGGATAGTGCTGCATTGAAGCAGGAAATGCGAAGGAATAAGCATGAGAGGAGAAGTATTGCGGCCAGTCCAGTGCATACACCTATTTAAGTATTTTGTAAATATAATCTGACTTTTTTCACTCAATTTCTTCTCGACTAGGGAGACTGTCGCAGTCCGTGGAACTAGAAAGTCGCAACAGCCATGGTGCGGCTCGCCCGTGATCTGCCCGTTTAACGAAGCACGGTGATTTCGTCATTGAGTAGTTTTAAAATATCTGGATGTTCAATGAAAATATGCGACAGTACTGTATCTAGATATGAGGGCGAGCCCCTACCGGTAAGAAGAGAACCTGATCTGGAAGAGATTGTGTTTGAGATTATCTGTTTCGAATGCAGATATGAAAAATTCGGGGCCGCTGCGGCACCAATTGGTGCGCCGTAAGTTGGCCGAGACGTGAAATTTGTGTTTATCGGACCCTTAAATGTATAGGAGCAATTTGCCCCATTAATCTGCGGGTGCGGGACGTTCCGCATCATGGAGTGGAGGTGAAACTCAAGCGGTTTTGTGACGAGATCTATATGGTTGGATAATCAATTGGGCGAATAAGCCTCTGTACTGTGAAAATGGATATATTATGGATCCATGTAATAGATATTGAAGTCCCTTGTCCATATAATCATATACTGTAGCTGTAAGTACATAGATACGACCACAACGCCGTCTCCAGGGGGCACGGCGATTGACAGTGTAGGCTCGCATGCAACTGTATGGCGCCATAGACAGAGTTCTGCATCATTAAAACGCATCGGCTATACACGGCCCTCATTCAGAACCAAAGAAGATTTGGTTTAGGCCGGTATGATCGATTGACTGATTAGAAGACAGCAATCCGCAGCAACCTGAAGATACCGAAGGGCTTATTTCCATCCAGCTGACGATTTGGGGCGAAGAGCAGGGATCACCCGGTCGCTGAATGACGTCCCTAAGTTAACGTTACGTTCCCATGGGTCCCAAGACGCGGTGCGCTGACTCCCTCCAGGGCACCCGCGCGCGCCACCGCTTAGAGGAGATTTTCTGTGGGGTTTCCTGGGCTACGCATGAGCGCCGTGTCCATACACGTTCGGCGCTGGGTCCCTAGGGTGGCTTATCCCAACAGGCCCCTTCCTTATCTCTCGTCTCCTCACCAAGTTTTTTTTTACAACACCACGGGACAATCGTTTATAAGAGCGCAGGCCCGCTCCCCCCATACAAAACTACCACTCGACATATTTCCTTCAACCAACGCTCCAGGCTGTCACAACTATCTCCCCGACCTGCCTCACACAACGGCCCTTGAACAAACTCTATGATCACACACGATCACCGAGGCCGGCCCTTATCGCCGGCTATGTCGGAGCTCCTCTCTTCGACGGTCATACCTTGTCCGAACAAGTCTCGATTCAAACGACCGACCTTGGCCTCACTCAAGGCCTCTGTACCTTCAAGCTTCTCGCTCTCTAGCTCGAGCAGCCTCGCAAATCTTAGCTCGAGTCCCGAAACGCCTCCCACACTGGCCGCTTTCAGTGATTTGGGCGATGACGACGATGATGTCGATGGTGTCCTCACCATGTTTCCTGTAGGCAAGAAAATGCCCGCTTATACAAAATCACGCTCCGACAACACTCTGCGTCGCAAATATTCGTCTAGTATTGCATCGTCGAACTCGTCATCCGCTGGGTCTCCCGAAGATATGAACGATGATGACGACGACGTCGAGGATGACAGTGAGTATCAGGCCAGTAGCGTCGTTGCAGATACCGAAGAGTTCTTTAGCTGGTCCTGGATGGAAGAGTTCAAAAAATCCAGAAAATGGAGCAACGAAGATGTGGACGTGTTGTCTGAACACTCGACGCCAAATTCTCTTTCTTCAAGCCCTGCTCGGCGTGCCGCTATGCGTAGGGTTGAGCTCTCTATTGAAGAATGCACGGACCATCCTTTATCTTCACCTGAGGATGATGTCAACAGCAGTAGCGCAGACGATGACGAAGATGATGAACGAGAGACTGCAAATATAGATTTGTCATCCACGACAAAGAGTTTGAAAGAAGAGTTTTTAGCCAAATCTTTCGTGTCCAACCTTACGAAATCGTTGAAGGCGATGGCCAACTCTTTTTCTTCACAAGAACGGATACAAGCAACACAAATTTTTGCCTTTTCTCCTCGGTCAACAGATGAGCCTATACCCTCTCGCATTACTTTTGCACGAAATCCGGCGACATCGGTTACAGTTGTTCCTCAAGCTTCGGACTCAACCTCCGCCACCGCGGCGTCCTCTACGACACCTCAAGCATCTCAGCAGTCTCCACTGTCATCAAAACCAGAGCGGAAAAAGTCGATCAACCTCAAGACATATGCTGTTGAATCCACCCTGATCCCTCATTTTCGGCCGCGTGAAATACGACTCAACTCTGCATTCTATAGAGTGTATGCGGTAGAAACACTGATGCGAAAGAACGGCAAGCTGAACTCGGACTTCCAAGGCAGGGCTACAATGATTTTAGAACCACGAACGGATGCCGGTATTGTCAAGGCATTTGATGACGAGCCGGTGTTTGGCATTCGCAAGCGTCTGATCGAGGATCGGTCGCGAAACGATTGTAGATGGCATGTCATCAGCTCCTCCGACTTGGAAAACAACGAAAAGATACAGCCCGCGGTATCCAATACTCGCGGTATTTACTAACACTACATTTTCTTTATTTATTTATTGCATTGCATATTCACGCAGTGAGCAAGGTATTACTTTGCCCTTTCGCTGTATTTATATAACACAATATTTTGCATGCCATTTTTTGGCATTTTTTTCATAAATTTTGTCGTTCCCCAATCAAGCCAATATCCTATCGCGTAGTCTCTCGAGCTTGAGATCCATCTTGAAGTCGACTGTTCGAGGTCATTCAAGAGGCTGAGAGCATGGAACTTTCAGCGCAGTAGTGCATTCCTCGCCACTACAGTACTGCTCGCTACCGCTGCAGACACTCAACAGCTACAGTGTACGATCACGTCGTATGGCGATCAGCGTTAGACCTGAATTGAGACAAGATACTGAGATAAAGCCTCGATTTTGATTCCAGCAAAAGTGACTCCCAGAGTTAATACCTTCTCTGTACGTTGTGAAACACGTTCAGCCTGGGGTTTAGAGTATATTTACAGATCCATCCCATTTACTTTGTTTCAATAAGTTCAAGTAATTGTCATCTGCTGTAGCATTTAGTATGAAATGCCTTTACATGTTGTTTAGGATCGGAGGCACCGAGTGGGTGAGCGTCGGCTAAACGGCAAGTTTGTTTGTTCGCGATTCACCTCCGACCCGACGACACACCGTAACGCTGACTGACAAGGCTCCTCGTTAATCCATAAAGATTAGCACTAGTAGATTAGTTGAGATTCATTGATTATTAACTCAAGTGTCGATAAAAATCATAGTAAGTCTATCTGGCGTCATTCACGGTGTTTGCGGCTTCTATCTTTATGTGCGGCTGTATGCATCATTGTCTTGTCTTTATGAAAAAAACATCGGATACCAAGAGCCATATTTGATCATTTGGGTAGACAATGTAATTCACGTAAAGATTTTAGCTCACTCTATACTTACTCTGCATTAATGCTTGCAGCCCAAGAACAGGATGTCAGTTTTAATTTCTTTAAAGGTTCTTCTACAGATATTTTGGCTCTGTTCTTTCAAGTGTGGATCAGGGCGCCGCGTATGTCTTGCCATCCACGGATAATTATTGCCGAGAAAACAGCGGAATTTCCCCGACTTGACTCCATAGTATAAATATCTGATCCAAGCCCTTATGTAAAATATCGAATAACCATGACTGATTTAACTAGCAAATCTTCCGGCGACGATGAAGATTACGCCCATGACATAACAGATGAGGATGCCGAAAACTACGTCCCACAAATCGTTGCAGACGACGAAGAAAATGGAATGATTAATGGGATGCCGGATGGTCGCTCCTTAGCACTGCGAAGATTGCAGACTGCTAATTCCCTCCTAGACAGGCAATCACAGGATGTTGTGACCAGAGTTGTAACTGAGGGATTACAAAGTCGCAGGTCCTCACTCAGGCCTGTAATTAGTCTTGGAGGCGGCCGTCCTATGCCACCAGAGCTACCAGATAGGGATGCTTGGCGTGTGGACTTTGACGGCCCCGATGATTCTACGTTTCCACAAAACTGGCCAATCAAAAAGAAGCTCTGTGCTGCCACCATTCTTGCTACAGCGTCAATGATAAGCACATGGGGGTCGTCAATATTCTCCCCAGGGATACCTATGATGATGGCTCACTTCCACAAGGGAGAAACCGTGGTTGCGTTGGGATTGGCAGTCTATGTGTTTGGATTTGCTAGCGGGCCTATTATATGGGCACCATTTTCGGAGCTGAGGGGTCGTAAAGAACCCCTAGTGATTTCAATGTTCATGTTCATATGCTTCAACTTTGCTGTTGCAACCGCCAAGGACTTCCAGACGCTCATTATCTGCCGATTCTTTGCGGGCTTCTGTGGTGCGGCACCATTAACAGTCGTCGCTGCAGCGTTTGCAGATCTATACTCCAATGAATATCGGGGTACTGCTATGGCAATTTATGCAGCTACAGTGTTTTGTGGGCCATTACTGGCTCCAGTGGTGGGCGGGTTTATCGCAAACTCGTACCTTGGCTGGAGATGGCTCAGTTACATCACTGGCATTATGGCAAGCGCAGCAACCATTTCTCTGGCGGTCTTTCTTCCGGAAACCTATGCTCCAATTATTCTCTGCAGGAAAGCTGCTCAATTAAGGCGACAAACGGGAAACTGGGGCATATATGCTCCTTTCGAGACAATTGAATTGGAACTGAGTGAGCTTATGTTGAAGAACTGTTTGAGACCCATTAAGCTCTTATTTACCGAGCCAATTCTTCTTCTTCTCACCATATACACCACGTTTGTATATGGTATTCTTTACTTATGTCTCGATGCCTACCCAGCTGTATTTGGTGCAGGAAACTACAACTTTAAAGGCGGACTAGTTTACCTTCCATATATTGGTATGCTCACTGGTTGCCTTCTCAGTCCCGTGTGTATTATATTCCTGTTTGAGCCTTCCTACAAACGAGCTGCAGAACGGAATAATTGGAAGCCCGTGCCCGAGATGAGGCTTCCTGCCATGATACTCGGTTCGGTCATTTTCCCTATTGGAATATTCTGGTTGACATGGACAGGCAATTATCCACAAAAAGTACACTGGGCCGCTCCCGCGGTAGCTGGTATTTTTATTGGTTTTGGGCTGTTGAGCATCTTTCTTCCGGCTATCAACTACATTGTCGACTCATACACCATGTTTGCAGCATCAGCAATAGCGGCAAACACACTCATGCGGTCCGGGTTTGCAGGCGCTTTCCCTCTTTTTGGTGTCCAGATGTTCCACAATTTAGGAATCAACTGGGCAGGTACTTTGATCGGCTGCGTGGCAGTGGCGTTGGCACCAGTGCCACTGATATTTTATATATACGGGGAGCGAATTCGCGGGAAATCCAAGTTTGCACAGACTTTGAACTAGTTTTAGTTACGAAAATATATTTTAAGACAATAGAGCTGATTTTAACAGTTATGTGCTGTTGCACTATACAAAATCTTGCTAGCAATAATTTTGATAACCATCCATATAATAATTACAAATACAAAGAACACTAAAACTTCAAAACTATTTGAAATACATCTCAAACCGCCTAATTCATCGTAGAAACTGAAAACATCGTGAAAACTCATATAAACTTACCATCCACACCATACCATCATCTCAATTGGCTATGAAAAAAATTCATCCATTTTTTTTTCAACGGCTTGACATTTTATACCGTATAACATTCGGTGCAAAGCCATTTCATTACTTTCGTCGCTTGTTAACAACTTCCCAGTCGTCACCAGCCAAGTCTGCTGGGGTGGCTTCTGCAGCCAGAGCCTTTTCCACTTCAGTCTTTGGCTGCTCCGACTTTGGAGCTGTTTCTGGCACAGCAGTTTTTGCAGTGTCCTCCTCCTCATCGTCGCCTTCTACTGACAGCACCTTGAATCGCTTCTGAAGCTTTTCTGCGACTTCTTCCTCACGCTTCTTTCGTGCATCTTGCTGCGCTTGGAACTTCTCTCGCTGAGCTCGTGCCGCATCAATTTTAGCTTGTTCGTCCTTCTTAGACTGTGCTGCAATCTCCTCAAGCTTTTTGGTGGTATCAACAGGCTTGGCTTTGCCAAACAAGGAAGACCGCGACTCTGGCGCTTGGTCTGGAGTGGCACCATGTTCACCCACGGTTCGTGGGGCCAGATTGATCTTTGGTCGAGACACTGGAGGCTTATCAAAGCCAGGGCCACGTGCTGACGTGCCATTTCGTGATCCAGATGGCAGCGGACCCTTTCGTTCCCAATCCAGTTCCATGAAGCGTTCGTCCATACGAGATCGAGGCTTTGGTGGTCCCTGTCCCTCTCGTCTTGGTTTGAACTCTCGCTCCAATGGAGGCAATGGGCCCTTCCTCTCCCAGTTACTATAATCTCTATTGTCAGGCTCTCTTGGCTCTCGCTCTCTTAGTGGTGCCAATGGACCCTGGCCACCCCTCCAATCGCCAGTAAATCGATCATCCATAGCAGGGGAAGCCTTTTCGGCTACAAAAACCCTCAATTCACGGTTGATAAAGTTCTGTCCGGTGAGTTCCAAGGCACGAGCAAGACCGGATTGGTCGTTAAACTCAACAAAGGCAAATCCTCGGGGTTTACCAGTGATATTGTCTTGAGGAACCCTGATACTGACAATGCCATAGGATTCATCGAAAAGCTGCTCAATGTCCTCTTGAGTTACAGAATAGTCCAAATTGACTAATCGAGCTGTGAATGGTGGCTTGTCTGGAATAGGAACAGGTTCTCGTGGTTCTCGAGGTGGTCGGTCAGGTCTAGCACCGAAGCCGCCACCAAATCGGTCAACAGGTGGGCCCTGTGCAAAATCCCTCTTACCAGCATTCCAGTCCATGGGCGTATCTCTAGGTGGCAGAGCAGAAGCGTTGTTAGCGTGGGAAGGAAGGGCGTTAGCAGTTGGAACCGGCATTTCCTCGTCGGCCCAATCGCCGCCAGGGGCAGAGCCGAACGCTTCGTCCTGTAGGAACTCGTTCAAGCCCATCTTGACCATCTGCTTCTTAGGCATTTTGAGTGTATCGGAGAATTTACGCAGATACTAGGATAAAAACTGCATCTTTGTTAGATTGTCGCTGTCACCTGCGCACATCATGTACTGAAGGTAGCGCCAGGAGCTGTAATAACCCCCTAACGATACCTCCATATAAACCAGATCAAAGTGCCTTAACATACCTTTCAGTGAGGTGAAAGTGAGAAAATAATTTGCTCTTGTCGTGTTCAACCAAAGTTTGCACTTATAGAGCTCTCGTTATTGCAAAGGAGGGAAGAAAAAAATCAGGCTTTGCAAAATTTCATTCAGCGCGCATCGCCAGAACGGTGAGTTGGCGTTCGTGGGCAGTGATGCGAACTCGGTGAAACATTCCCTTAAGTTAATAGACCCTATTCAAATACAGCAGCAGATTTATGATCGTACTTAATACATATATCCATCCGTTGCAATTTTTGTATGTATAGGCCGATATTCCAGAAAACACACACTAACAGACCACCACCTTCCAGTAAGAAAAAAAAGGGCCGCTCAGCGCCCCGCCACACAGGAAAAGTGAGACTGGTGTCCCAAACGCTGCGCGCTTCCCCAGATGCGATTCCGGCGACTGCATTGTGCGTGAACAACATTCTATCGCCAGATATCAAACTTATCGCTCATGGGACTCGCCCAATTCCTTCCAATATTCTAAAAGACTCAAGCCGTTCAATACCCAGACTCGCCGTCATCGATATCCCTTCATTACGTCCCAATAAGGTCTGTTGTGGTAGGCTGCTCCTTCGGTTTTCATCTGAAAGCGTGAAGAGGTGATCAACGCGGTACGTGACTGATCAAGTTCTGTTCTAACCTTACAATAGTGATTCTCGTACATACCAAGGTTCTCGACAAAGCGCTGTACCCATACTCGTTTGATCTTTCAATTTCATAATACTGGTACGCTGAGATCGACCCCGAGACTCAAAGCTCAACTAACAATCAACAGCAATTGAACAAATCCCTCGATTCGCTAACTGATACGACAATTTCTTGCATGCCAATTGGCACTGTTCGTTCTACATTCAAAATTGAGCGTATGTTTTGCTAGATTTTCCGTGCTGACAATTGCAGAATGAAGTCGTCAGATCTACTTCCCTACTTCCAACGTGGTTTGATCAAGCTCGCTGGCTATTTATTCATATTTTACATCACTTCATTTTTAATATTTGCATGCTTGAGGGTTCTGACGGGCATATCAATCAAAAGACTGGGTTACTTCTCTCTCCGTCATGTCTCGTTTTCACCCAAACCAGGTATTCAAGTCTCCATTGGCAAAATGGGAATTTCTATTCATCGACCAACAGTAGCCCGTCCAGGCTGGCTCAGTTTGTATATCGCAAATTTACATCTGATTGTTGACCCACGTATCGTCTTACGACAAGAGAGCAGGCCATCAAAAACGAGCACGGAGGAGCAGCAGAGTAACAGTCCGCCTAGCAATAATGATTCACCCGCCAACGATGCTCTCGAGGGTTGGTCATTCGTTCCGCCAAAAACTAAACTCTTTTATGTACTGAGATTCATTTTACGTTATGCTCAGTATGCTGATTTTTCTGCATCTAGTACAAGCATACTCTATGTTGGAGTGGGAACTCTCGTTGTCGGAAGCTTCAACTTGAGACTTGACTTGCGAAGCTCGGTGCATGGAGTAAAGAACAATTTTGTCGGCACGCTAGAAAGCACGCGAAAATTGAACTCTGATGAAATGCCTGCAATGACTCGTATTATGGCTCAGGATTTTTACATTGCTGATAGTCTCGATGACGAGCATCCAAAAGAATTCTTGGACGCTTTCGGGCTAGAGATTGGCGGCGTACTCAAAACTGGTAATATGTCATTTAAAGACCTTTCGCTCGCGTTTAAGCTCGGAAAGGGTGTGATGTATTTGGACAAGATGACGCATATTCTCAGCTCCCTGAAGCAGATCCGTAACGAGCTGGCAGTGGAGCCATCTAGGAAGTCTAATAATGTGTTCACGGAAGCGGATATTCGCAACTTAACGAACATTGGCACGCTAATGGTTCGAGTAGTCAAAGAGGTTGAGTTCAAGTTTGCGCATCTATCCGTCTTTGGTATACCTGCTGCATCTGACGTAGCATTTGCGGCGTCCGCAAAAGATCTGTCATTAGATACGCGAAGGTTGAATGAGCACTCGCCAGGGTTCAAACTTTTCTTCTCTGAAACAGATGCTGCTCATCAAGCCATTTTCTCTATGAGCTCTATCAGCTTTGCAGTGGACACGGGTCTGGAAACACAAGATGAGCTGATGTATATTCCAATGGTAACGGTTATCTCAAAAACGAATGTGTTCTCAAAAACTTTGCAGTTCGTGAGAGATACCAATACGACCACTAATGAAAGTATTATCCGTGCAAATGTCAATGTGACCTCACCTACGGTGGATCTTGAAGCACGGCACATGCCAATCTTGCTGGAGTTTCTTGGCTCTCCGTCTTCGAATGGACAAAGTCGTAAGCGTGGAGTGAGCGAGACTGCAAAATCTTTTCAGCGACTGTGGCCACGTGCGGCCGTCAAGCTTACTATTGATGAGCCTGCCGCTCGTCTACTTCTTTCGCCCATGGACATGAGTGATGCTAATGCGCCGCGAGCTATGGTTATTTCCAGCTCGTCGAAAATTCATTGCGATTTTGAATCTAGTCATGCTATTGATTCTGAGTCACCTAGCTATAGCGCTCATGCATCTTTGCAGGTGACTTCCTATGATACGTGGTATCGATCCGCCTCTGGAAATCGCTTTGACCTGTTCCTTTCCGAAAATCTTCTTTTGAAAATTACTGCTGTTATGAACCCATCACTATCTGTGATGATATCCGGTATTCTATCCAATGCTAATGTTCTCCTCACAAAGGGAGAAGTGTTCAGAGGTATTCGCGAGTTCTGCCTGCATTTCAAGAAGGGTTCTAAGCCAAAGATCGCCAGCAAAAATACTAATTTGCTCAATCAGCTGCCTCCTTGGCTCAATAGACTAAAAATTGAAATTGCAGATACTGCTGTCTCGGTGGCTAGCGAACAGCATCAAAATGATAATGACGTCGTTCGAGGTCTCACGTTGCAAATGTCCAACTCTGTGATCGAATACCGGTCGGATAAAGGCAGGCGAAAACTCGCAATGATTATGGAAGGAATAGAAGGCTACAAGATCATCGAACCGTTTGAAATGAACAAGAATGATATTAATAGGTTCTTGCAAGTTCCCTCATTGTCTGTGGCCCTTGGTGCCGAAGCCACTACCTTGCTTCAGTGCAATCTGATCATAAAAAATGCGCTCATAAAATATGATATCAACCTGCACTTTTTGGCCCTCATGTCAGCGACCTTATTGAAGCATACACTGGCGATGGATGGGCATGGATCAAAAGCTAACTCATCTCCCGCAGAGTTTATCGGCATTCACATCAAGACTGGGACTGTTCGCATAAAAGTAGAGCTGCCTAATAATGCTCACTTAATGCTAGAGACTAATTCTCTTGAACTGCAGCGCAAGAAGGACTACCGGCCACGAATGAGAGCGAAAGCGATAAGACTCTATTCCTTGCATCCTACGGTACCGAATGCCTGGGGTAGAATATTGAGTCTTCGTGGGGCTCATGCAGAGTACAAGGCAAAACATGATTCCGATGAAGCAGTGAGCTTGTCGTTTGACGGTATGCGACTCAACGTGCCTAGCCAATATATATTCCATCAGGTTCTTGACAATGTGGTCACGATGTTCAAAGCGGTAGTGAACTTGCAAAGATATAAAATTGGCGACGAGTTTTATGAAGCAGTATCCCGGCCCAAAGAAAGATCCAAAATGCCCAACTTTCCGAAAATTAGGATTAGAACCCCAGCATTACTTGTTACGCTAGAAGATGACCACTTTGAATCGCAGATTGGTCTGATCTATCAAGTGGGTATGCGGGAACAACGAATAAGGCTAGAAAAGGAGCGTGCATTTGAAGCAAAGGCGGAAGCTATCAAGCTTGCTAGCAAGGATAAGAACTTGGCAAAAGATGGAGTTTTACCAGAAGCTGAGGCTATAGCACACGGAAAAGGTTCAGAGTTTTCATCGGCCACTAATCTTTCAGCTAGTACAGTTGGTAACCAAACTCCAGAGCAGCAAGTGGGTGATGAAAAGTTGGAGGTTTCTGCTGGCCTGCATAAAAGAAGACAGAAGCGGCACCACACAGGTCTGCTCTCGTTCCATAAACAAGGTCAAAAACGAAACAATGTAAAATATACGATGACGTCCAACACAGAGCCTACCACTGAAGCCAAGGTGGGGATCGAGGAGGCTAGGGATAAACTGAATAAGCATTTCTCCACGTCCTGGATAAAATCTTTCAATGCAGCTGCTAGAAACCAGAAGGCTGCAGTTAGACAGAATATCGAAAACTGCTGGGGGTCGGACGAGATCGATGTGGAAACAGCAGTCAATGAGCGGATAGTCGAATACTCTGATGACCCGTTGATGTTCTATGCATTGTTCAGGAACCTGGACTTGCTACTAAAAAAGCCTGCGTTCGATGATACAACCTTGCGTGAATTTCTTCACAATGTCGGCAAAGGCCTTCCGATGGACACTCGATTTTCACTTCTCATCCCTCTTTATGTTGATCTGAAACTGACTGAACTACGTTGTCAATTGAGAGATTACCCATTGCCCCTACTTCACTTCCCTGAGCTGCATGGTTCTCAGG
The DNA here is from genome assembly GCA_030580095.1 of Blastobotrys petasosporus. Classification (NCBI taxonomy): domain Eukaryota; kingdom Fungi; phylum Ascomycota; class Dipodascomycetes; order Dipodascales; family Trichomonascaceae; genus Blastobotrys; species Blastobotrys petasosporus. The sequence goes on along the minus strand of JAKTSG010000031.1, from coordinate 46,571 downwards.
ATGGCAATGTGGCTTCTTTTCATTTGCGTGGCAACTTGGTAATTGCAGAGGAATTATTTTTGGATGAAGCAAGCCTGCGTCGAATTAATGTTCCTTTAGTTCCTATTGTCAACACAGAGCCCGATGAGTTTAATGTAAGAAAGTACGTGGTGAACGTTGTGCGGACAATCGCTTCCGTCAAGACTTACACAGACTTAAAGATCACGGTCAATACCAAGAATCCAACCCGCATTACTTGGGCCAATTCTATTCAGCCCGCAATTCAAACAGTCATGCTTGGATTTGATTCATTCACGAAGCCACCGATTGATCCTTCGGCTAAGGTAGGATTTTGGGATAAGATTCGCTCGATATTTCACGCTAGACTCAGGTTTGAGTGGACACATGGGGATGTATTTTTACTGCTCAAAGGTTCAAGAAGTCCATACAATCTCTTGGGTGATGCATCAGGATTTGTGATGGGATGGAGAAATAACGTGAAGCTAGTGGTCAATGGTGATGACGATCCCAAGAAACTGCTTGTGACGAGCTCTGAAGAGTACATGCTTGCGATACCAAATTATGTTGCGCAAGAATCCGATTATTTGAAGAAGTCAACCAACTTCCAACATGCCTTGATGCCATGGACAGACTTCAACGAGAGCAGCACGTTCCGCAAAGTAGTTATGAAATTGAGTGGAAGAGTACAGTGGGTAGCTGGGCTGCTGTTCGAGTTAGACGAGCCTGGGACACGGGAAAGGAGTTCTGCGTTCCGTAACCACTTTGAAATTCAGCTTAAGCGTCCTGATGCAATCGAGGATTTGGAGAATTACGATGCTTATGAAGGGTTCAGGAGCCAATATATGCACCTCGCATTAAGCGTGTCTTCGCCTGAACTGGAAGACTCCAGCAGTTACAACACTGCCCACTTGACTCCTCGAGTACTTGCTCATTTCTCTCAATGGTGGGGTTTATTCGATGGATCTTTGTCGCTACCGACAAGAGCTGGCCCGCTCTTCCAGCCAAGGATTGTCAAGAAGCCCAAGTTTGGTCGGCATTTGTTCACAGTGAAGTACAAGCTGACTTTGGCACCACTATTCATCTCGCATGTATACCGACATCCTCACTCTGAGGATCTGAAAAGGCACAACAAGCAGGCTTCAACGGGACTCAAAGGAAAAGTGGACAACTTCTCGATGGATCTCCATCAACGTCGTGAGCAGGAGCAAGGTAAGCGCTGGAAAATGAAAGTACATATGGGAGAGTTGGACTTCAAATCGACTGACTTGCGTGTAGTCATGGCCCAGTTCAAGGACAAGTCCCCACAGGAGCTGCTTGCTAAGAAGCTGGGTGTGGGAGAGTCTCCTGGCTCGTCCATCTCCAACGACAAATCTTCCGTGTCGCACTCTACAAACACAAACGAGCTATCTGGCAAATTCAAAATTAGCGATAATGACTATGCTTGGATTGATATGGATGATTATGTTGAGATAGATGATACGTTTTCCATGCGACGAATGCCGAAGGTCAAGGTTCTACCTTTGCTCTACACGCCCCGCTGGACTTATTTCAGACAGACTGATCATTCTAAGTCAGATCTCGCGGTAGTAGGAGGTGAGAGCTACGTGAAATTCGGCAATGAACCATCTCATGACTGCTCCATAGGCAAGAATCACCCTGAAGTCACACAACACATCCTTCTGCGCCAAAGAATTGATGAGCTCGATGAACAACTAAAGAATGACGAAGCAACACTTGAATCTCTGGTCAGTGATTTGAAGGAATATCCTAATGAGAAAACGATCCAGGAGCGCGTGGAGGCGATTGGCGCCGAAATTGTTCAGCTGAATGACAGGAAAGAGGCTATTCGCAAAGTGCTTGCTAAGTCACAGAAATCAGATGGTTCAAGTGAAGATGATCGCTCTTTTGATGGATTAGAGGAAATGGCCAATCCTGAAAGCAATGAGAACTCTTTCAATAATCGATTTATCATTCATAACGTCCAGCTGAAGTGGAATAACTCTGTGAGGGATGCAATGTACCGATATATGCACAGGTCCGGTGATAGACGGGCATTCTCTTACTTCTTGACTCGAAAAGCTGTCAAGTATATTGAGGACATGATAGCGAAACACAAGAATTTTTCGGATGAAGCATCAGCTGGGGGAAGTGATCATGTGTCGCTCTCGACTTCTTTCCGCGACGAGTCTGAAAGCGGGTTTAGCGGTTTATTCAAAGGAATCTGTGACGACGAACACAGTACCTGCGAAGAGCGAATTCGTGACTTCGAACAGCACTTGAGGAAGAGTCTAGAAGGGACTTACTCTGATGATACATACTTGGTGCGATTGACTTCGCCTCAAATTCAGCTAGTAAGTGAGCAGAACCCGGACCAGTGCGTACTGGTGACGTCCCAAAATATTGAACTGAAAATATTGAGTGTCATGGACGAGCAAAACGACGACGACGAGATATCTGGTCTAGTTGAAACACGCTATGGTGTGCTCCTTCAGGATGCGCAGTTCTTTGTCTTGAGCAAAGCGGACGTTTCTGGAGGGTCGATAGCACTGTTCTCCACAAATAGCTATGGGAGCACGGGCAGCGGCGTTACCAGCTGGCCACCTTGGCTTGCATTGGAAATGTGTTATCAATCTAAGTGTTTGAAGAACCAGTTGGTTGTGGATCGTACAACGGCCACTCTACGCTACGACAAGCCTAACTCTCTTCGACTGCAACGTGATGATGCCAGCGCTCAAGGGAGTGAAATATTCAGCTCTAAAGTGGCCAGGTGTGAAAGATATCGGTCGAACAGGATTGCTGTCGATTTTCCTAAGGTGGTCGCCAACTGCGATTCTCAGCAATATTTCGCTGTGTACACTATAGTCATCGATTTGCTGATATATTCAGAGCCGTCGCGCCAGAAAACGAACGAAAAGCTCGAAGAATTGCTATTGGCAACTGATTTCAGTGACCTTGATGGTGTCGTTTCGCGGCTGAACCAGCTGCAAACTGATATCAGACAGTTGCAGGAATTGCGAAATGAATTTGCTATCAATCTTGCGAATTCTTTTGATGATAAGGCCCATGAAGACTTGACAACAATAGAAGTGGAGCACCACCAGGTTGTTTTGGAGCTTATGGTCATGATGCGTGCTGTGAGACAAGGACTTCAGCGTGGCGATAGAGGAAAGAGCCAGTTGTTGAAATGGGCAATCGCTTCGGATCAAATCATTTGGCATGTTCTGGAAAAAGATAAAACGCCATTTCTCGACATCGGGCTTGCTGATGCCTCATTCAATAGAATCGAAAGTGACGATGGTTTCAACTCAAATACTGTGGAAATTGGAATGATGCAGGGCTTCAATCTGTTGCCAAAAAGTCTTTATCCTGAACTTTTCTCGCCATTCATAGATCCGAGAGCTGAAGTGGCGACAAAGAACGACAAGCTCATTTATGTGGAGTGGACCATGCTGGATCCCATTGGCGGCATTCCTATAGTGGATAACTTCTATGTCAATCTACAGCCGCTTAAAGTGCAGTTGGAACATGATACAGGACAGAAGATCTTCGAGTATATCTTCCCATCCAATGAGGAGAGCCCATTTATTATACCTAGGGTTCCCAGAAATGGTGATAGGCACACAGACGACGACAATAGTGGTCAAAGCGACAGCGATTCGGATGCGTCAGTAGCCACTAGCAGCAGAGATTCGGTCTATTCTGCGAGCCTGGAATCATCTAGGAGAGGTGGTGCTGCAAACGGTAATGGTTCAGGACATCCGTTAGCGAATCGTGTACTACAAAAATCCTCGACCTTGGTTTCCAAAAGTAGTTTCCGAAGAGGTGCACATCACGATGTTTCGCCCGCCAACGACGCAAATTCCATAATATCGAAGTCCAATAACGATCAGCAGAGGGCCTCGAGTGTCTATTCAGGCATTACAAAGTCAAAGAAGTCTAATGCGAATGAGAATGTCGACAACGAGAATGACTTTGCTGTTATGGTGAAGAGAGCATCCAACTACATGAGTATCGTTGACATCAAGATCGATTCCACAACTCTTTGTGTCTCGTATAAGGTAAGAATTCTTCGAAGAATGGGCATTAAGCTAACAAGTTATAGGGTCAAGGTACACGTAATTTGACAGACATTCACGAGTTTGTTATTCGGCTACCAGTTTTTGAGTATAAGAACAAGACTTGGTCGAACTTAGACCTTGCCTTACGTCTGAAAAAGGGTATGAAAACTAAACAAAGTCTACGTTACTTTTACTAACTAACCGAAAAGATGTCATTAAAGCGCTATTCCAGCACACGGGAGCTTTGATCAGCAATAAGTTCACACGCAGAAAAAAGAAGCTTCACCATCAGCCTCTGCGACAAATATCGAATTATGTTTCATTCACATCAGTTGCCGATCTCACTGACTCTGCGACTTCAATTCCGCAGCAAACTGGTTCGGTTACTAAACAGAACATTCCGAGGATTGAGGTTTCCAATACGTCAACAGAGGTTCGTCTACCCTCTAAGTCTGACGGTTCCCAGTCGCACAGCTCGCTAGCTCATCAGCAATCGCCTAGAGCCATATCGACTGACTCTTTGGCACATCTGCAAGAAAGCCCACTCTCAACTGGATTGCGTTCCAGGGCAACTTCGTTCGTCAAAGGTATCGTAAACAGCAGCCCCGTCTCGCAAAAACCTTCCGGATTATCGCAAACGGTGGATGATGGAACTGAGTCCTCACCTAGGCCCAAAACGGCTTCATCCGTGGCAACAAATAGTATAAATGCCAATCAAAGTCGAAGCCAAATCTTGAGTACTAGCGTCTCGAAGGGTAGACGGTCAGCTCCTGTTACTCCGCAGCGCTCTAGAACTAGAGATAGCAGCGATGTTTATGATTCTGAAGGCGAAGATAGTGAATTTGATCAGGATTGGAGCAATTCTGATGATATGCTTGACAGTTCCGATGATGAGAAACGGACAGAAAGCGACAGGCGCTCTGAAGAAGTTAACTCCTCTGGCAAAAAGAAGAGAAAGGGCTTCTTCAAGAAATTGTTGACATAGCTGCAATATTCATTATATATATAATCTGTTTAATATTTAGATGCAAAATATCTATTAATCTTATATTATAATCTCATAATGCAAGGCGATCTAGATGGCGTTGTTTAATCGTCAAGTTGATTTGCGGTACTTCTGAGCTCTTGTGGGCCGCCGAACCCAAGACTCGCGCCTTAACATAAGCAGCTCAAGCAAGGCCAATGCAAGTCCATCATTTCGGCGACCACCCACTTCAGAGCTTGGCGGTTTTTAATACCAGTGCTAATCGGTGGGTCATATTTGTTCATGGAGGTGCCTGGAGGGATCACAGAAATACAACTCTTGACGGTGAAGCTTGGCTCAGCAAGTTGTCAAACGTCTCGGCTGCGTCTGTGGGATATCGTCTATCGCCAGAGGTGACGCACCCAGAGCATCTAAATGATGTTATTGCAGGTATAAAATACTTGTGCGAGAACTATGAGGTGAAAGAGATTATTCTTGTGGGACATTCTGCTGGTGCGTTCATGTCGATATTGGTCGCGAATAGCTCGGCATTAGGCGTCGTGAGGCGTTTATCACTGGTCGTGAGTGTGGAGGGTATTCATAATTTGAATGCATTAGAAGATGAGGAGCCTACGTATGCATCGTTCGTTATAGAAGCTTTTGGGCCTGATAGAGCTGAATGGGATAGACTCAGTCCTCGAACTTGTGTCTGCCCGTTAGTGATCGTTCATTCTCCTGACGATGAGCTATTAAACGACAGCATACAGCCTAATATTGGGATGAAGCTGAGGCATGATGCTCGACTGGTCACGGTTCGTGGTAAACATGATGAGGTGGTTAAATCTGAAGATTTCTATAAGACAATACAAGGACTTCTATAGGACAGTACAAGGACTGGTTTAAAATACTCGTTGAATTTACAAGGGTAAGCTAGCGCCAATATGTAGCAACATGATTTAATCCTGTCTGTATTCTTTGTTGAATGCTCTTCCAATGACCATACGTCGAATTTCGCTCGTACCTGCACCAATTTCATAGAGCTTGGCATCACGGAGTAGTCTTCCTGGCACAGTCTCGTTGACATAGCCCATACCGCCCAAACATTGAATGGCGTCCAAGCAAACTTCCGTAGCTCTTTCAGCTGCATATAGAATTACACCAGCACAGTCCTTGGTATCTTTTCGACCTGCATCTGCATCTCTTGCTGTTGCGTATAGATACGCTCGAGAGGCAGCGTACTTGGTATACATATCGGCAAGCTTGCCTTGCAAAAGCTGGTTATGCCCGATTGGCTCTCCGAATTGCTTTCGCTGATGCACATATGGCAGCGTAGCATCAAGTGCAGCCTTCATCAGCCCCACTGGTCCTGCAGCCAGCACTAATCGTTCGAGATCCAAACCGGACATCAATACATAGACGCCACCATTGACTTTTCCAAGAATATTCTCCTCAGGTACAAACACATTCTCGAATACAAGCTCTCCAGTGTTTGATCCTCGCATTCCAAGCTTGTCTAGCTTACGAGAACATGAGAACCCTTTCATGCCTTTCTCAACTATGAAGGTGGTGATTCCCTTCGATCCGGAAGTCGGTTCTGTCTTCGCATAAACGACAAGCACATCTGCATCCGGTCCATTAGTGATCCACATCTTTGTACCATTAAGAATGTAGCCACCGTCAGTTTTAATGGCAGTAGTGCGCATGGACACAACGTCCGAGCCTGAGCCAGCTTCGGACATTGCTAAAGCACCAATCTTTTTACCCGCGATAAGATCAGGCAAATACTTTTCAGCTTGGTCTTTAGAACCATGCAAAGATAATTGGTTGACACATAACTGTGAGTGAGCGGCGTACGAGAGCGCTATCGACCCCGAGGCTCTAGACAGTTCCTCCATGACCACGGAGTGAGCCAAGTAGCCGAGCTTTAATCCGCCATACTCCTCAGGCGCGGTGATTCCAAGAAGACCAGCCTCTCCTAGCTTTGGCCACAGCTCATTCGGAAACGAGTTACTCGAGTCGGTCTTTGCGGCAACATCTGGAGTGATGACTTGTCGGCAAAAGTCTTGAGTAGCCAGACGAAGTTCCTCGATATCGCTCTCGGAGGCGGCGGCACTGGTGCTGAACCATTGTCCTCTCACCACTTTCTGCCTCAGCAAACAGGATCTTGCTCCTCGCAAAAAGTTAGTCCTGAGCATGACAATATTGCAATGATATATGTTTATCTACCTCAAATGATCGGGGCAATTTATAGAGATTAGAAAATTTCTGCAGGAGCTCGAGTTTGTGGTTCCCCACATTCGGAACTCGGTAATCGGTGGGTTTGGGAGGATTAAAAAAAGTGCGGGGATCAGGATCCCCTAACTGGCGGAAAGGTTTAAATTCTTCGATCACACATATATCAAGAGCAACTGCCGCCTCTAATTTATAGTTGTTGTGTACTGCTATGTTATCCAAGCTACTAGTGCGTTCTCGGGTTCACCTTAGCCCGCGATTGAGCATTGCCAAGCGGGCAAGCTCAACATTGGACCGTGCTGTGCAGCTACAAGTGATTCGTACCAATGTTGACACGACCTCGCCAGAATACCGCGAAAAGTTCGAAGCAATGGATGCATTGATAAATGAAATGAAGGAGATACACGAGAAAATCACGAGTGTCAAACACATTCCGGAGAAGATTTTGTCCAAGCATTTAGCGCGGAAGAAGCTTTTGCCTAGGGATCGAATAGCACGACTGATCGATCCCGGTACCTCTTTCCTGGAATTATCACTACTGGCCGCCTATGATATGTACAGTAAAGATATTCGAGCGGGTGGTATAATAACTGGTATTGGCATTGTCAATGGAACGAAATGTCTGATCATCGCCAACGACAGCACAGTGAAAGGTGGAACTTACTTCCCTATTACTGTGCGAAAACATTTGCGAGCACAAGAGATTGCTATGGAATTGAAGTTGCCATGCCTGTATCTTTCCGATTCTGGTGGAGCAAATCTTCCTCACCAAGCCGATGTGTTTCCGGCTCATAATCACTTTGGCAGAATTTTCTACCAGCAATCAAAGCTGTCAGCAAGTGGAGTACCTCAGTTGGCATTAGTGCTTGGTCCATGTACTGCAGGAGGTGCCTATGTCCCAGCAATGTCGGATGAGGCTATTATCGTGAAAGGAGGTGGTCATATTTTCCTAGCAGGGCCACCGTTGGTTAAAGCAGCTACTGGTGAGGAGGTCAGCGCAGAGGATCTGGGTGGCGCAGATATGCACTCTACTGTCAGTGGGGTTGTGGATTACGCTGTTGACTCTGAAGAGGAAGGTATTGCCGTGCTAAGGCAGTCCGTTTCCAACCTCAATTGGCCTCGTCTTGACTCGTGTAGCAAGGAAGCGAAAGATATCGATGAGCCGGCTTATGACGCCAAGGAGCTCAATGGCATTGTCGGTACAAACTTGAAACTTGGATATGATGTAAAAGAGGTGATTGCACGAATTGTTGACGGGTCACGTTTTGCAGAGTTTAAAAAGAACTATGGCACAACTCTCGTCTGTGGATTTGCAGAGATTTGGGGCCATAAGGTCGGTCTTGTAGCCAATAATGGGCCCCTTTTCAGCGAGTCTGCATTGAAAGGAGCGCATTTCATACAATTGTGCAATCAGAGAGATATTCCAATCGTGTTTCTTCAAAATATTTCTGGGTTTATGGTGGGATCGGATGCTGAGAGAGGAGGCATTGCTAAAAACGGAGCTAAGCTTGTCACGGCTGTTGTTGGTGCTAAGGAAAAGTATACTGTGATCATTGGCGGATCTTACGGGGCAGGTAATTACGGCATGTGTGGCAGAGCATATGAACCTCGATTCTTATGGACCTGGCCCAACTCCAAGACTGGTGTCATGGGCCCAGAGCAGTTGACTTCAGTCATGTCTACCGTTGGTTCGAAATCTGGCAACTCGGAGTTACAGGATAGAATCGAACGTGAAACAGAAGTGAAGTATGGAAGCGCTCGCCTATGGGATGATGGTGTAATTTTGCCTGAAGAGACGCGAAGTTATTTAGGACGGGCATTGGAGCTGGGAGCCGAAGCAAAGGTCTTGAAGCAATCCAGACCCCAATCGCCATTTGGTATTTTCCGAATGTAATCTAAATTGTAGATGCCACAGGCTTATTACTTTTAAAAAAATCCACCTCTTGACACAAGGTATTATACGTCATTGAGTAGTAAAGAAAGATTGCAATGGATTTCAAACCAGCAACGATCTATTTAGCATTGAAAGATTTCATTGAATGATTCTGGAATTTTTTTCGTAGCACGTCAAATTCATAAAAAATAAAATAGAATAAATAAATAATCGGAGGAGGCTCGATATTTGAAAAACCAAGGATCTACATGATAATGCATTCCTTGTCTTTCTTCTGATCGGACGCGAATGAGCTTGCTAGGCTTCCTTTGCGAGTTTGTTTCGACCTTAACAACCTGGATTTCTGTGTCGAGAGAGTATGATGAACGTTGAGCGAAGAGGCGCGTAAATGTCCTGGAGCTTCTCTTTTCACATAGTCTGGCACCCCAGCGGAGAGAAGATCAAGACTCTTCCCTTGCTCGTCAGAGCTCTGTGACTGAGTGATGGAGAGTGGACTGAAAGCCGAGTCTCGACGCATGATCTGGCGAACCAGATCTATAAAGATTTCATTAACATTTGACATGTATTTCGCCGAAGTCTCATAAAATGGGACCCTTCCCCAAGACTCTGCTGTAGATATTCCCTGTTGAGGACTGATCCGGCGCTCTGCAGCCAAATCACATTTGTTAGCTACCAGAACAATCGGCACATTAGCATTCTGCTTCACCTCAATTATTTGTTTTCTCAAAATTGCCAATTCAGCAAGCGACTCTTCGTTTGTCACACTGTATACCAAGATGAATCCCTCGCCATTTTTGATATAAAGCTCTCTCATCGCCGTGAACTGCTCTACTCCAGCCGTGTCCAGGATCTCTAGTGTGCAAGGGCGATTGTCGACGGCTGTTGATTTGCGATAGGAGTCTTCGATGGTCGGGTCATAAGTTTCAACATAAACACCTCGGACATATTGGACGGTCAATGACGATTTGCCAACGCCTCCGGCTCCTAGTACCACGACTTTATATTCTATAGTGGAGTGTTAGTTGATGCCGATAGCAGTGATCCATACCTCGCATGTGTACGTGTGTGAAAAGAGCAGCCCCGACGCTACTGAACGTATGGATGATTTGCGGACTGAGAGCTGCGACACGGAGAGGACTGTTAGTGGTTAAACAGGTTTAATTTTGTTATCGTCTCCAGCAGATCGTATGTTTAAATCCAAAAATTCAGGACTGGCCAGGAATTTCGCGTTCAGTGCGGCATAGAAGGACGCGCGCTGCTGCACTGCGCGCTGTAAACAAACACGCGAACCAAGCAGACGGAATGCGCATGCTAGGAGGCACTTATTTACTTGTATTTTTACATCCTAGCAAAGCTCACTTTCCAATAAAAGTGGAAGCGGCATGGATATCAAGTATCAACAGTAATCATATTTTCAACTTCTGAGCCCACTTTTCGAATCTCTGATCGTGGAGAGCAGAAATCGCACGGATTCTTGTATTTGGATTTTAGATAAGATCCGCGTCTTGCAGCGCACCTAACGCAGGGATGGATGCCAGGAGCCGCAGCCACTCAGCTAGTCATGCGGCAATGATCCCGTTGTGGGCATAGGTACCGTGCTGTTGAGCGCTACATGTACTGAATGTTTTTATGTGGGATTCCAATTGCCTGGGTATCTGTTTACATTGTATTTTTGTTCTACAGAACCTTACTGTACTTGCGACGTATACAGAGCACCTGACCGCGTTCTTCAGCGCGTTGAGACTCCTTCTTGCTATCGATATCGATACCCCCACCATTAGACAATCGTTATTGTCCATCATGATCTCTTAACAGTGTACAGAACGCTTGTACTGACCCATACTGTTAACTATTGTAAAGTTGAGCTGAGTTGCCAAATTTTATCAACTTAGTAATCGCGTAAAGGTACAAAGTGTGTATGAACGAACTTCCTGCAGCTGAATTCAGATAAAATATAAGTAAATATTCCAGGGACGTTAATAAACAAAAAAATTATAAACCTATTTAGCCGTACTGGACGGAGGAGGAGAGGTTGAGGCTTGGCCCGCATGGTGACCAGCCTGAATTGCATTAGATAGAGTCTGACGATTAGACGTAGGAGGACGCGCAACTCGTACTTTAGCTGCCACGCGCTCTTCCTCATCTTCAACCTTAGCATTGGCTTCTTCATTGTCCTCTTCCTGGCTAGCATTTCCCCCCATGGAGTAGATCGTGGGGTCGTCAGGGCCGATTTGACTATCAGTAACTGTGACGTTACCCCTTCCACGGCCAGTTTGCACTAGCTCTCTATTGTCATTGACCTGCCACTCTGTCGGACGAGCAGCTTGTGCGCATTTCTCGCAATGATCTACAAAGTGCTTGGGTGATGGGAACATTTTCTGGCAGACTCTGCACCAGCCTGAGTCCGATTGCTTGAATTGCACAAAATGCACCAGTCTAAGGTGCCGCTTCAGGACATCAAGACGATTGAATGCTCCCTTGTTCTTGTGGCAGGTTGGATCACTTGGCCAGTAGGGGCAATGAAATGTTGGCTCTTGATGTGACCTCAGGTGTCGCCGCTGATCAGATATACGAGCAAATGACCAGTGGCAGCCCTGGAACTGACACGGATATGGACGTTCCGTGGATGCCATCGCACCATTAGAGCTCTCGCCCTTTCTCTTCTTTGATGGTCGATCTTTCTTGTGGTCAGAGTCAGAGCCGTGGCCACCTGCTGTCTTCCCATCCTCTGTTGGCAACATCGGGTGTTGGCCCGAACCATCATAGTTCCCGTAACCCGCGTAATATGGATACCTTGGACCAGCAGGATAAGGGTACTGGCCCCCCTGTTGCGCCGCATACATCTGATAATAGTACGGATAATACTGGTAGCCATAGTGCGCAGCTGCCGCAGCAGCAGCAGCAGCTGCTGCTGACTGTTGAGAGCGGCCCTCTCCATCTTTGTCTTTGCCGTCTTTATCACTCCCTTCATCGTCCGCTGGAGGAGGAGGCGGAGGAACACCCGCAGCACCCGGAGGTGGTGGTGGTGGTACACCTGGTGGAGGTGCACCATTTTTGTAAGAGTCGGGATGAGGAAATGAATAGGGATAGTATTGATAGGGATATTGATACTGTCCATCGGCAGCGCCAGGAGGAGGTGGTGGAATCCCTCCTTCGTTAGTTCGCTCTTCGTCCTCGTCTTCTTCATCATCCTCTTCATCGCTATCATCTCTTCGAATAGCTTTTCGCTTTCTACTCGTCCGTTTGGCTCTCGACAACCCCTCATTTTCCTGCTGAGGATCCGCCACGTCACTTTCTCGGTCCGTGTGGGCAACAACCTTGGACGCTGAGATTAATTTTGCGACAGAATCCCTTCGAGCTGCTCCTGTTTCTTGGTCATCGCTCATGGTTGAGCCGATGTCTTCATCGTTGTTCGATTTGTCAGTCCTGTGTTTGGCCACCTGAGCTGCGGCTTTTCCCTTCAGAGCAGCGGCAGCATCAACAACATCTTTATCAACAGCCAATTTTGAAGCAGAGTTGGAAGGCGCGCCCTTAATCTTCCTGCTGCTACCACCAGATGCTGCGCTTACTTGTTTATTGCCAGAAGTAAGAGCACCCGCGGCGGTCAAGTCCTCAGCCTCATCAGTGTCTTTGGAAGCCGCAACATCTGAGGTTGAGGAGGGCTTCTTGCCGTTGGCACCAGAAGAACGCGTATTTAAATCATCTCCCACCGCCGAAGCGCCAATTAAACTTTCAACTTCAGTTGCGACTGCAATAGCTTCGTCGTTCAGGTCGAAAGAGCCATCATTTGTCGCGTTTATACCTTCAGCCCCTTCGTCGCCGCCTTTGCCAATCGTGTCATGCAGGGCCTTCTTCACGTCGTCCGAAACCTCAGCATTGTCCAGCGCGTCAATCGAACTGTTCCGTTCTTTGATCTTTACGTCCACTTCCTTGGTCATGACAGTTTGTGGAAGTATTATTATGTTGTCGCGTTTTATATAAAAAAAACTTCAGGAAAGAGAAGTGGAAAGGTGCCTCCCAAGAAGCGGTGCGGCGAGGATTTAAAGCCAAAACGAAGGATCTCGACAAGCCGTGCTCAAGATTACGCGTGCGGCGCCGGGTAAATTTTCCAAACTCAGCCCCAGCCGCTCTTTGACAATTTCACTTTTACTGGTTGTTATCACCTATAATTGGCCCCAGAATATTGCTACATGATATTTATGTGAACTTTGTAACCTGAAAGAAGCCATTTCTCACTTCAGTTAAAATTTTTACGTGACTGGTGAGGTTTTATGTTGCGATTCCAGGGTTGGTGCCGCATGTTGATAGGCTCGTCCCAGTGGCTGCAGCGGCGGGGCGCCGCCCGCCGCGCGTGCAAACTGGCGGCGAAAAACTCACTGGCGAGCCCATGTGGGCATGAGGGAATCTGGTGATAAAAAATTTTACTGCGTCTTATTGGTCAGATTTTAAAGTCATTCTTGTTAAGAGAGTTGCTGCAACCAGCGGATTTCTAATATACCGGTTTGCAGCAGTTCCTTGGTTTGCGTGCCAGCGAAACTCCACTTCTCCTCCCGGTCTTGCCACAATGAATGCGGCGGATCCAGCCGGATACACCGCACAGCACCGCCGTCTCGAAACAAAGTGCGTGCGGGGACCACCACCAGCGGATTGCACGTGATACTAGTGTTGAACTTGGCCCAACCCATACTTTTTGAAGAGAATTGCTACACCGTATCTCAGATGTACAGTGTATGCTGGAATCCTTGAAAAGGGGTCCCCTCGATTCATTCAGAAGTCACGTAGACCTTGGTAGCTTAGTAGGCAGGCGCAGCTATTGATCTTCTGCAGAAAACTTATCCCAACGTCATTTCAACGAGCCAAGACAAATCAGCCACCAAGTGAAGGTTCATGAAACAACCGAGTTGTTGTAGTCTTAGGGGGATCATATAGAGGAACTACAACAACAACAAACAAACAACCGTCTTATATTCCAGTAGTAGGCTTCTAATTCAACACTAAAATTCACCCATAAAACACCTTCATCCTTGTGAGGAGTACTATACAGTCCGATCACAGAAGTCCAGCGTCAGTTCTTGGCACGAGAGTACACTGCCGCGAGGTGCGCGCGTCGCGTAGTACAGGCAGCGCTCTTACTGCAAGGCAAGCTTATTTAGTAGTTTATTGACCCAGCCTTCACTTATCGAGACAAACATATAAACACTCAGTGACCTCCACATCAAGTGTTGCACCCTGCTGAACCCGACATGTCAGAGAACCAACCTTTGCTGGCAGAGACCCATCAAGTCTCGGCTTCAAAGAAGCTTAAAGAAATATTTTTTGGCTCTTACGTCAATGTACTCCTGGTGTTTGTTCCAGTTGGGATTCTCGCGGGTGTGCTCGGATGGTCGCCGACATTGGTCTTTACAGCAAATTTCTTAGCCATCGTCCCATTGGCAGCTCTGCTATCATTCGCTACAGAGGAATTGGCTGAAACGGTCGGAGAGACTGTAGGAGGGTTGCTGAATGCTACGTTCGGCAATGCTGTCGAGCTTATCGTGTCTGTTATTGCACTATACAAGGGTGAAATCCGTATCGTGCAAGCTTCCATGTTAGGATCTATTCTATCAAATCTTCTCCTTGTTTTGGGATGCTGTTTTGTTGCTGGAGGTTATAATCGCATCCAACAAACATTTAATCAGACTGTGGCCCAGACAATGAGCTCTCTCATGGCTCTCGCAACTTCATCGCTCCTTATTCCGGCCGCATTCCACGCGACGACCAATTCTCAAGATGAAAGGGGAATCCTGGCTTTATCAAGAGGAACAGCAATCGTTTTGCTTATCATTTACGTGCTGTATCTTTTTTTCCAACTCAAAACACATGCCGCTTATTTCGAAGCTCGGCCTGAAGACGAAGATGCTCAGGAGAACCATTCTAGCCAGACTTTGTCTGTTTGGGAATCTGTATTTATGTTGGTGGCCGTGACTGTCGTGGTCGCTCTCTGTGCAGACTATTTGGTCGACTCTATCGACAGCATTGTTGCCGAGACCGGAATGAGCAAGACCTTTATAGGTCTGATTCTATTACCTATCGTCGGTAATGCTGCGGAGCATGTCACTGCGGTTATTGTTGCCATGAAAAACAAAATGGATCTTGCCATTGGAGTCGCAATCGGAAGCTCAATGCAGATTGCCCTCTTTCTCACTCCATTCCTTGTTGTCCTAGGCTGGATAATCGACCAACCTATGAGTTTG
This sequence comes from Blastobotrys petasosporus, assembly GCA_030580095.1. Taxonomy (NCBI): domain Eukaryota; kingdom Fungi; phylum Ascomycota; class Dipodascomycetes; order Dipodascales; family Trichomonascaceae; genus Blastobotrys; species Blastobotrys petasosporus. Next base: position 31,190 of record JAKTSG010000031.1, on the reverse strand, counting down.
TATTTCAGCACATTCGAGACTGCTGTACTTTTCGTCGCAGTCTTTATAACCAACTACCTGGTTCTCGACGGTGAATCAAACTGGCTGGAAGGAGCAATGCTGCTAAGCACCTACATTATCATTGCAGTAGCATTTTACTTTTATCCGGAGAAATAATTTTTACTTCTATCCAGAGAAATATTTTTCTTTTCGCAACTTAAGTTACAATAGTATTATTACATTATCACAAAGTTGAGAAAATCTATTTTATTTACTTGCAAGTGCCTTACTTCTCAAGGGCGTAAGTAAGACCACACTTGCCACAGTACTGTCGCTCAGTCTTGTTGACCTTGTCCTTCATGTTGGCCATGAAGACACCAGCACCGTCATTTGGACATTCTCGTCGCAATCGCTTGACGGATCCATCCTCATCGACCTGGTAGTACGACAACACAGCGAGCTTGACCTTCTTTCGCTTGTGCTTGATCTTCTTTGGAGTGGTGTAAACCTTCTTCTTTCTCTTCTTACCACCACCTCGCAATCGAAGGACCAAGTGGAGGGTAGACTCCTTCTGGATGTTGTAATCCGAAAGAGTTCGACCATCTTCCAACTGCTTACCAGCAAAGATCAATCGCTGCTGGTCTGGTGGAATTCCTTCCTTGTCCTGAATCTTGGACTTCACATTGTCGATAGTGTCGGAAGACTCCACCTCAAGGGTGATAGTCTTACCTGTGAGGGTCTTGACGAAAATTTGCATCTTTCGAGTCGGCCTTCACGGTTTCGTCTGCAACAAATGCTTCTTTCTTGCCGAGTAGACTGAGGAAAGAAAAAGAGTTGATCGTGCAAGCCTGCGAGAGCCTTATTGGGACCGCAGTTGTGCTACGGCTGTAAATCTCAGAACAGACGTTGCCCTAACTGTGTTGGGAACTAGGGCATGCATTCCTCTTTCAGACGCTGTACGGTTTTTGCATTTTTTGTTTTAACTATGATTGGGATTATTTTATTCGACTTGGAAGAAGAAGGGAATCTATTACTAAATAGTTTTTGTAGCCTACTCAACTCAAGCCTTCAACATGCTTTTATACGCGTGAAAATTCATGATATATTTCTGGATGCCGCTTTTCAATTGAATAGTTAATAGCATACCTGTAAATGAGAGCTTGTAGTCTTGACTCGCCAACAAGCTCGATTACGTGCGGCGCGTGGATTTAATCAAAACAACATCACACACATCAGAACAAGTCGCAGATACGCAAACGGTTTGCAATAGCAATTAGCTCAAGTTCGACACTAAGTTCCGCCAGTGTATGATGGCCCGTTTAACTGTCATATGTGCCATAGAATTTCTACTTGCTAGTGGAGTTTGCTCGTAGGTTTGAGGAGCTTTTCTTGTTATCAATATGAGCCATGAACATCGAGGAGTAGACGCAAGGCACTATCCGGACTCATTAGTCGATGCCTTAGGGTTCACACCACTTGTTGGGGTTACGACTTCCACTCATTGTAAGTGTTCGCTCTCCCGTGCCGGCTTGAAAAGCTAATTTAACGCTAGTCGAATCTCTCTTCCCGTTACCATCACCGGTGGTGTCGAACGATGTACAACCAAAAACGTTACTGAGCAAAAGAGACCAAGAGAGGAGCAGTGCAAATCTGGAATACATTCAGGAAAACCAGACTCATGCGCATGATATGGCTCATACGATTGGGTCCATGGTAGCAGTGGAGCTTTCGCTGTAAGAAATTGTTAACCTATTAGAGCTAACAAGTTAGTACAAATGATCTGCCGCAAAATCTTGACTACCAGCTATCGAATTGGCGCCCCTCATTGTCCTTATTAGCGGATAACGTTTTCCAATTTCTGAATTCGGGGCACAGTTCAGATGAAGTCTCCACCACTCCACAAGCTGATCTAACGGTATCTACAAGCTCATTGACAGAACCAATCGAGCAAAAATACGTACCTGCAGTTGCAGAGAACTCGACAGCCCACTCAGGAAATCTCACCCTCGTAAATGGTCAAAAACGAGCAATTGGCATTGCTAAAGTTCCTGCCACCCTAAAGAAAGCAACAACTGAGATAGAGTTTTGCGATTTTCTAACCGATATCACGGAAAACTTGAGTAATAAGTCCGATTTCTATTACTTCCATTCAAGCCGAGCAGACAACCCTAGCCTTTCGAATGCTGCTTTGGAGAGGATACATACGTATCTTTGGAACCTAACAGACTCTGAAGTTGTACGTGAAAATGCTGGCGAAGTTCTGGAGCTACTTCAAATTCTCATAAGGGCCCTTACACATGGTTCCATTATCATCAACACCATGAGTTCCACACAGGACATTCTGGACATATTTCATTCTAAAGATGTATCTGAGCGCCGAAACTTTTTTGAAATTCTGGACAATAGCAGTCGAGCTGCGAAGACAATTCTCGACTTCTATTATTCATCCAGAGATGACTATTCTTTTCTTCCTGAAGAAAATTTGTCGGCAGCGCTTGATTTTATAGACATCCTGATTAACAAGGTGATGATTCCCATCGTGATTGTCGACCACAATCCAGATATAAGCAAAGAGTTCAACAGGATTCAGCAAGTTACGCAAAAGTGCATAGTGCTATTGCGAAACTTCTTACTAGCAACAAGCTTTAAGGGCCCAGCGGTTTCCAAGATTCAATACTTTTGTTCAAATTTGGCGTTCACCAATGCTGTTGCGTCATCTTTGCTCACCGACTTTCAGTCAGTAGTTCTTGCGGCGATATCTGTTCTTGAAGTTTTATTTCGCACTTCCGAAGACCAGGATGTAATGCTCAAGGAGGTACTCCTTAATATGGATAAGCTATCGCACAAACTTCCGCGGCTCTATACTACCGCGAACAAGAAGATCAGTAACTTTAGTGCGCTTATTCTCAAGATGCTCAGAGCATCTGGCTATTTTGATTTCCCCGGCATAAAAGACAGTCTTTTCATTGAGTCGTGCGTTCGCGCTCAAAACCAGTGCTACAAGTTTGCTAGCCAAATACTTTCGACTCTTTATGATTACGCAACTTCTGGCTCAACATCTGCAGCAACGTTCAAGTTAATTCTGGAGAATCTTATAGAGGATGGGCTTGCAGTTCTTTTTGACAAAGACTGGCCTTCGGCTGAGACTTTGGTGGTCTCTGCCATCAGTGACTTTCGTACACGAGCAACAAAAAAGTCCAACGCACGAGGAACAGTTCTCAGTCTGGAGCTACTTGGCGTCATTGCAAATACTCTAGTGCCACTCAAGAACTTCGAGAGTCAGTATGATATCAGGTCGTTGGATGAAGCAGAACTGCACAAATATCTGGACCAGCTCAATGGTCTTTTTACGGGTTCCTCGAAGTCAACTACGAACTTTTTACTCGCCGCTCTTGTAGCTTCCTTACCTACGGAATTACGTGGAACTGTACTTAAGAGTAACCTCATGCAAGATTTGGAGTATCTGGAGTCAAATGATAAACCCAATACGGACGCCGACCGTGATGCTTATTTTGCCTATTTGGCATCTCGTCAGCTCGGCCTATGTTATGATCCTATTGTGAGCAGTATTGTGCAAGCACTTCAAGTCAACACAAAAGTGAAGACTGCTGTTTCGAAAGGACTGAAAATGCTTGCTCAACTGGCAGATGCAAATCCAAAGGTCTTGGGCTACTGGCAAGTGCAGATGGAAGTGAAGCAAATACTTGATGATGATTCGTCTCAGGTGCGAGAATCGGCAATCGCGCTTATTTCTGCATACATCAAGAAAGTGGATCTGCAAGGGCCATATTTGGATATAGTTTTAGAATGCAGCACCAAGGACCCCGCAGTTGCACCGCGTAAGCGTGCTTTGCTGACTCTTTCCGAGATATTTCCGTCATCTTCTATCAACATACAGCGCGCTGTGATAAAATGCATGCTTCGAGGACTGTCGGACGATGAACAATCAGTACGAAAGTTCTGCCAAGAGAAGCTCGAGAATCACCTTCTGGAGGATTGGAATAATAACTGTTTCGGTGAACAGAGCAGTGTGACGACACAGCAAGCCTTGAGTTCCCAGGCACAGTTAATAATGGACCTATGTTTGGACATCACTGAAGAGAAACTAGAGGGTGAACTAGCAAAGTTTTTCACGGAGACAAGAGAATCTGCCAATGATAGGGCTAGGTTGATAGTTACAACTGTTGTCCACGAGATCGGTACGTTGGATGAAACTGAGAATGGTTTGCGATTCTTGGCCTTGATGGCTCGCTGCGCACCATTTCTCTTTAAGATGAGCCATTTGCGACTTTTGCAGTCCTATCCCGTGGAAGAGAGGTCTGCGAACAGCAAAGGCCGTTCTCGATACTATGGACTCGTCATTTTTCGATACACTATACAAAACTTCTCTACGGCTGATTTTCAGTTCTTGAAAGATACGAAAGATATGTTGATGAAGCGTTTGTCAGCGTATAGCATTCTTGAGATCAACCAGGCCGTACCGTGCTTGTGGGCAGCAGTGAGGCTGATGAAGAACGAGCAGTCTGCTATTAGTCTTGCCAGGGCACTAAAGTCTTCCATATCTCGACTTGAAACGGTGTACCAAGTTGAGAGTAAATTAGTCATGACAAAACGATTGTGCTACATCGTGGGCACCATTTGCAGATATTGCGACTTGAGTCAGTTTACTTCAATGTTTAAAGAACGACTGAAGAGTATGAATGCCGAGGAGCATCACCTTATTGTGCCGGGTACAGGTATAAACGCGCTGCTCAATGTATTTCGAATGGGCCCCGCTACCGTCCAGGGAGCAGCTTTGCAAAACATTGGTCAGATTTGCATTGGCCAACCTGCACTCTTCCAGAAAAAAGAGATTGAGCTTCTCTATGACCAGATACTGGATGCCGGGACTGAGGAGCAGAGGGAGTCGACTCTAAGTGCCATCTCCGAATTTATAGAACTAGACGTTGCAGAAGCTGACGAAGTGGCAAGAAAGCGTTCGAAAGTTGCAAATCGGGATGTTGACATAAGTGGGGAATACAACAATGGAGGATCTTCTTTAGTCATTGAGTTAGCTCAAAGGTATAAAGATTATCTTAAAGACATCGCCCTATCAAGCCAGGGGGATGCAGCTTACAGTGCTGCTAAGCTTCTTTATTTGATCGGAAAGCAAGGCTTGACCGCACCTCAAGAGGTTACCGCAGTTGTTGTTGCATTGATGTCGACACCAGCTGGCCGCATTAGCGCTATGGCGAGCTCTGCTTTTGAGGCATTATATCACAAGCACGAGGCGTCCCTTCCCAGTCAGCTGCTCCAAGGGATCAAGCTTGCTGCCTCTAGAAGAAGAATGCTCGTGGGTGATTCTTTAATAAAAGAAAAGAATAATCTCAAATGCATCTACGATATACTACACCCACCTCAGAGTCGAAGTGTCACTGCCTTCAAACGATTTTCTTCCACTATATTCAAAGCATTGCGCGCACCGGCTGACAATTCAGATCAATCTTGTAGGATTTATTTGGATTTCACAATATTTATTGTTGCAGGTTTCGGATCTCTCCATTTTCGATCCAACGAAGAAGTCAACTCAGTACTCAGGGATATCACAGCAACTTTGAGAGCAGGAGTTGAGCTAATTGATCAAAACTTGCCTAGCGAATTGTTAGTCTCGGACTCGAGAAGCGAGAGAGACACTTTGGTGTTAGGAATGCGATCCATTCCTCTATTATTACTGCTGCACTTACAAGAGTATTTAAAAGAAAGGTATTGCAGCTCGAACAACGGCAAAGGCTCTAAGACAACGCGAGAAGCCTCGTTGGAGCTCTCTGAACTGTTCTCCTTCAGCGACCTTGAAGACGTGAATAAATGCAACGCATACATCGAGGAACTGCGGAATAAGATAGATTTGGAGTTGGAGAGCTCTAACTCAGAAGTATCAGGGAAACGAGGGTCCTCTGAAGACGTACTGGGAAAACCTTCTAAAAAAGCCAAGAGCTCGAGCAGTTCCAATCTGAATCAGTAATTCGAGAATGCTAGTATAATAATATCAAGTCTGTTGTTCTAGCTTTTATCTTCAAATTTACCGCTCGATCGCGTATTGCGGAGCCGCCGTTCTATCGTGGAAGCGGGGGCTTCTTCCCAAGTAACGACAGGCTGGTGGATCGTAGATTTGATTTTGTTCGCTGCACTAGACGTAGGAGCGGCAAGGACATGATGAGCGGTACCATCACGATAGTCGATTCTCCAGCGATTTGTGCGTCCGGGACTCGCTTTCTCCTCTAACAGCCATCCATCCACTGCCTCTGCAGGGACAAAGTCGGCAAATAGTTCGCGACCGCGATTGTCGGATGGTGGATAAAAGCTACCGTGTATAGCGTTACGCGCCCTAACTGCACCTTCTATACTTTGAAATAAGATAAAAGCATGCGTTTGTAAACTGTCTAGTGTATAGTCCACCAAAGATTCGCCAGCAAATTCCTCTACCATTTGTTCGAATTGCTGCTTTTGAACTGGTCTTGTCAGTCCATCAACGTAAACCGCTAACGTCGGCGAGTGTTCCGCCTGCTGTACAGGTTTGGTCGTCTGCTTAAATCTTCCGAAAGTGTCTCCGGGCAGTGCGGCCCTGTCACGTTTATTTCCAATCCTTTGCCAGAGGTTGTCGTTACCTTGCCTGCCACTCATGTTCTGATGAAGCTTGGACACGCTCGAACGCGGCGGCAACGCGACACAACACAACTCGCTATTTCAAACCACCACATTTGTGACTTCGGCATTCAATGATGAGCTCAGGCTTATATAGTCTGGACGAATCGACGAAGGAGCTGCTGAGTATTGCCAGCTTTGAGGTGAGCAGATTTATGGATATAGAATATATGCTAACTGAATAGCGTGACTTTTCTACTGGATACTTCATTGAGCAGCTAAGTCAAAACCATGCAGGCACTGGCACACTCTCAGAGGGTACGCTTTCTATGTGACAAAGCTAACGGAAATAGTTCTGGACCCAAAACCGTATATTAGGACATTCGAAGCTGCTTTAGCTGAGCTCCATCAATTGCGGACTGCGACGGAGCGGGAAGAGAAGGCTCTCCTCGCCGATATGAAAAAGTCTGAGATGAAACATATCAACAATGTTTCTGAACTAGGAAGTACCATCGATACAATAATGACGGAATTTGGTGTACTTGATGGGCTAGTTGGAGATATCGGCGCGGCTACTTCTATTCTGAGCGATAAGCTGGAACGATTATCCCTACAGCATGAAATGGCATCGTCTTCCGGTTTTCTAATTGAGTGCTACCTCAAATTCAAATCATATGGCGCTTGCCGTGAGCTGGAAGTTTTATGGGATGGGCCGCCATTGGCGAAACGTAAATGTGCCAATGTGGTACGGCAACTTCGCATCCTTTCCGCAAGGCTTCAAGGGTTGGACCAAAATGGTCGGGCAGAGGTGGAGATAGACAAGTTCGCAGAGAGGCTCGAAAACAACACTCTGGAGCTGTTCAATGACGCCTATGCGAAGGCGGACATGGCGGTCATGAGGGAGTCTGCTGACATTCTTACGGATTTCAATGGAGGTGGGAGTGTGATACAGACGTTTGTGAACCAGCATGACTTTTTTATTGAAGTAAATCGCATGGTATCTGCTGTGGATGACAATGGAAAGCTTTGGGATGAATTATCCGAGGTTCACGCTAGCAACTTCGAGTACGAAAAGATTTTGCAGGAAGTTGTAGATGACATTCTAAATGTTATGCATACAGAAACAGAAATCATTTGCAAGGTATTCAGAGAGCCCCTGACTGTCTTGAAGGTATTTTTGCAGCGAATTTTCGCTCAAAGAATTGAAGGGAGACTAGAAAATCATTTGGTAGCAGCAGAGAATGCTTCGAATTTGGCGTATGTGCGTGCACTACATATGGCCTACGGAAAGATGAGCGGTCTAGTTACATCATTGAAAGAGTTCCTCGCTTCGGCCAGTATTGATATCGATGGTGAGTTGAGTACTTTATTGGACCAGAACTTTGCTGATGCTTTCGTTATCTATATCGAGAATGGGAAGTACTTCGAGAAAGAGATGAAGTGTTTATCAGAGAATATTCAATTTTTGACTTCAAGACACACAGAACAGAAGGGTCCTAAAGATGGCACTATTTTGAGTCGTTTCGTCTCACCAGAGGAGAAACCCAAGTCAGATCGTATGAACCAGCTTATGGGTCTCATAAGGCCTGAGAGCAAGCCTCAGGGGGTAAGAAGAAGTGTCAACTCCCAGGATATAGTGGAGACCTCCTTCCATCTCGATATCGACTTCGAAATCGTTCAAGCATGTCTCAAATTAGCTGCAGAAGCTGTAAACCGAGACTTGGAGCTTAGTTCACCAGCCGATATTGCAGAAAACGCTGAGTCGATTCTACAGATCATTCTGGAGCGCGTCGGCCGTGAATATATCTGTACCGCACTCGATGATGCCGCCCGCAGGGCTACTGATATGAAGCAGGAAGGCTTGACCCATCTGAACGTGATCGCTAAGGCGGTGGGCACCATTCAACTACTTGCCACATTTGTGAAAACTGTATTACTGTCCATGGTAAACGGTTCGGGTCAATGGCAAAGAGCAATGATAGCGAAATTGAATGTATTCGTGGATGACACTGATCGAAAAATCAACAGTATTATGCATAGTACTGTCGATCTCATTATGAACAAGATATCTACTACCCTTGCATTACAGAAGAAGAAGGATTTTCTGCCTCGGGATGATATACCCAGGCCAGTCAAAACTGATGTAAGCGCAACTATCACTGCGCTCCTCGATACAGTAGTCTCTACGGCACAAGAGGCGATAGAGGGAAAGAACTATCACACTTTTCTATTGGAAGTTGGTCTTGGGTTTAGAGACCTTCTTTTAGACCATTTGAAGAAATACACCGTGAGCATGTCTGGTGCAAGTGTTCTTATGGGTGATTTACAGCAATATCAGGAGCTTATCGATAACTGGTCCATTCCGGGCCTTAGCGAATCATTTGCTATTCTCCACACCATTGGAAACTTGTTCGCCGCCCAGCCAACTGCTATTCCCTTGCTTCTTCGTCAAACAAATTTGTCTCTCTTACGCCCGCCGCTGATCAGAGAGTACCTATCCAAACGTGTCGACTATTACAGCTCTTCGATCAATAAACTAGTCTCTTCAAATCACATTACGCAGGTGACTAGTGCGACACTCGAGGACTATAAAAAGTATAGTGTCTATTCTAGTACTCTGATTTGATGATCAAGATACCATTAAATTGGGAAATTATATATTGCATAGGAATGCCAAAAATAACAGGACATTACGACAGCTGCTAGCATGGCTACTTCCAATGCCAGCTTTTTCGAAAACATCCAGCTCAGCAAGTTCGAGTGCTTGATTCCGTCAGATGTCTTTGTCCAATGATGTATGCCTTTGGAGTCATGACTCTTCGACCTGTAGCAGTAAAGTGCTATAAGACTAATGGGCGCTAGCATTCCGTATATGAAGAAACCAAGATATGGCTGCGCGAGTGTACATATACTTGTTGAGTAGGATGCTGTGGACAGAGGATCGTTACCGGGTTCGGATTTCAAAGTAAGTAATTGAACACCAGGGTGGTAAATGCCCATCGCCATAGAAATACTTTTGATTGTGTATTCTTGAATCGAAACCTCTTGGTCTTGTACATGATATGAATGTGAGACCTCACAATAGTCGTGATCATCCCCAGAAAATATCGCAATAGGCCGTACAGTCTCCAAAATGCGTTGAGCGACATCAGGGTTGACTAAAGTTTGATACTGTACGCCATAGAGGTAAGGCAACGCAGCATCGCCATGTTCGCGAAGTTTCCCACATGACTGACTAGAAGAACGGTAGAACGGTACGTGTGTTAACAAAATGCGTGGTTTGTCGTGAGTTTGTTTCCCTATACGCTCGAGAAAGTCGTTGGGTGGCCCATAAATAGACGGATCTTTGTTATTGAGCATAGATATAGTGTCCAGTAGCACAATTGTATGATTAGCTATCTCAACTGTGCTCGAACCGTCGCCGAAAAAGGAGCCAAATCTTTCAAGGGCCTGAGGAACGATATCGTTTCCGAACCCGATATCATGATTGCCAGGAAGGCTCATTATCGTCTTCTTAAAGGCTGGCTTGGTGAATATCCTATTGTATCTCTGATACTCTGCATTCCATTGAGGGTCCTGCCACTCCCTCCCGCCATCGAACAGGTCACCCAAAAATATAGTAGCATCTGGATCAAGCCGTCTGTGAAGATATACCCAATTTTTGCGCAAATATAAATCTGATATGTATGCTGAAATTCGATAAAGCCATTGGGGCCTCCCTGGATAAGTATGTTCATCTATGATTTGCGGGTCAGCCACGAGTAGTATTCTGCTAGTTCTATCTAGACCTCCACCCCATCGGCAAGCAGCAATTGTCGCGCTAGGGATATAGACCTCAAAGAGCCATATTGTCAGTATCCAAGCCAAGCATAGGACATGTATACATTGGATTCGCTTCATCAGGCGACTCATCGGCACGCCTACCTTACGTACAGGCAGACGATCGTCTCTTCGCGCACTGAAATCGCCCCTGGATTCAGACAGAGGCAGTTCGAACTGTCCCTGACTTTTTCCTCCACGAAAGAGAAGCAGACGTTCAACCATACAGTTGGAAACTTAAAATTTGGAATTCAAGTTATCGTGGTGAAAATTGACGTTTAGTGGTCGAGCATCTATATGTCCAGCAATCGTTCGCGATGCTGTCGTGTTAAGTCCCAGCAACACCATGCGCATGGAGGACGGGCGCTAGCGACGACAATCGGGATTTGAAAGGCGCATATTAACCTCTCAATTGAAACGGGATGACGACCAGTAACGGCGTGGAAAGCAACTCTGAAGGTCGGCGACAGCTTAGGTCGTTTGACTATCAAACCCCTAGCTTGTCATTTATATTCGACAACGACTATAAGTGCGTCGACTACAGCAAACCCTTACGACTAATATTTGGCAAGATTACTGGGCCGTCTTTAAATTCACTCCGAGAGGAAACGAAGACGCGCGACGGTAGCGATAAAAGGGTGTTTGATCTAGCGGCAAGGCCAGTCACGAAAGGAGCCAAAAGCGACGCACTGAGCGACGACAAGTACTCAGCATACATAAAGAGAAAAGAAAGGGAAGAAAAAAGGCTGCTTAATGTGGAGCGGGAACACGGGGTGGTCGAACTTGAAAGAATGCAGGATCAGCTTGACCAACTACTATCAGCCCGTTGGAGGGAATATATCTCATCCATCGTTAACATTACAGATCATGGGGATATGGAGGAATTAGAAATCAAACGGCTTTGGTGTATTGATGAGATTGAAATGTACATGCATCGTTATCGCGAGTGGAAAAGGAAATTTGTTGAATTAAGAAAGGCCAAGGGTCCAGCTGCTTCCCCTGCCAGTGATAGCACCACGAGAATACCCGCACGAAAGCAGCTGGCATCATCGAGACGACCATTTATCTCATTTTTCAAGAGTCCTTCGAGGAGAATAAAGTTCCAACAACTTCTGAGTCGCAAAACACGCACTGATGCCTGGGCATTTGGCTCGGGTATTCCGGCCATGTCACGGCGTTATTTTGACATCCCCGACAGCTGGAAAAAGAGAGAATCCCCTTGACTCATCTAGGTACGGACTCCAGGATCCATCGTCATACTCTATGGGTGCAGAGACAGAGGTTGACCAGGGTGATTTCTCCTGCCCAGTGTTCACGCTTACTTGATACGAGTGAAGCGCTATTTGATCTCCACTCATTTTAAGAATGGGGGCCAAAGTTTTTTCTGCATGCAGCCTGATCTGATGCTTTCGCCCAGTGTATAGTTTGAAACGAGCAAATGTGTTATTGTGCCCGAAAAGCCCCGGAAATATTCGAAAATAAGTTGAAGCAGGCATGCCGTCTATAGGTAAAGTAATGACTCCAGCAGTAGGTCCACTTACCTTCCCCTCAAGCACAGCTACATACTATTCTTTTAGCGAGTCGTCTCACAAAGCAGAGTACCTACCTCCTTTTGAACCATCCAACCTTTCTCGCCTTGCGTTCTCATGGATTTCTGTATCATCCGTAAGCCCACAGCGCTAGTACCCAATATCATTGCACCGCTCACTGGGCGATCAAGCCGATGAACTATTCGTGGCTCGCAAAATGGATACGCGCGTCGCTCGAAGAGATCTGGTCGGGAAGACCTCAGAGCATTGAGAACAGTTGTAGATTGACGTCCATTGGGCTGTGATAAATAACCAGGTGGTTTGTTGATAATAATGTAATGTTCACATTCAAATAGCACCGTTATGGCTGGATGTAGCTTGTTAGATATCATAGATTATGGATTTGTAGGTGGCACTGGTTGCCGCCAAGGTGGCCCGCGCTTGTCCCTCCACTACACCATTCGCCTCTTTCAGAAGTTGATCATGGACCAGTTCCTCTCGCTCATTCCTCCAGGGAAACGTATTCCTCTCAGTATTGTTGTTGACATAGTTCAGCGAGTACTAGACCAGCCACAACTGTATACTTTCGGCGAAATACGCTCCGCCCTAGTCAATAGCGCATTTCTAGGTGACGAAACAACTCACTCGGCAAAGGAGTGGCTTCACATTCTTGACATATTCACCTTTGGAGAATGGATTGATTATGTACGCGCTAAAGAAGCAAATAGTGGTATACCGGAGCTCAGCTCGCTGCAGATGAAGAAATTAAAACGCCTAAGTCTGGTATCAATTGCGTCTCGGAACAGGCATTTAACATATTGCGATATCGCTAACGAATTGGACATCGAGAGGCCCTCGCTCGAAGGCTTTCTGGTGGAGTCTTTGTATGATGGACTGATTACCGGAAGATTAGACACAAAGCGGCAAGTGTTGGAGGTCACTTCTACCATCGGCCGTGACGTCAATGAAGCGGACCTTGCCACTTTGGAACTCGATCTCACAAAGTGGGTTGAGCGTACCCAGCGGATTTCAAATGGCATTCAACTGCATTCATCAAACTACAAGCATAACTGCGATGTCAGAAAGATAGAATTGACGGAGTATCAGAGTAGTGTGTCTAAAACGAATGCCGAGTTTTCTCGACGGCTTGGGCACAAGGATGGACCCAAGGATTCTCCTCATTCAGATCAGCGCAACATTGCAGAAGTAGCATAATTTATCTAGCCTTTACATCCATCATAATATCTGAACTACTGGCTCGATTTCTGGCCATTTCTGAGTTATAAATCAAGCATTCCACACCTTTCGCACAGTTTCTGTGAACCCGATATCATTGGTTTCAAACTCATAGAGGCCGTACAAAGACGCAGCGGACCCGCCATATAGAGCATAGATGGCAATTCGGTGCCAGATGCCGTAAACTCTAGATGGTATATAGTCAATGATGCAGGACTCCAGTCCAATGTGAACATGAACAATCAAAAGTGAAGCAAAAGTAGCATCCAGAACAGGCATCAAAGGGCCTCCAGCAAAAGGAAAAACAGTGAGTGGAACTATCGACGCAGCGACTATTCTCTCGAAAGACCAGTGATATGAGCCATGTGATCGATTAGAGGGAGGCGTCTTCACCGCCTCGTTGACCGTGCCAACTATACCGCCTGGAGGCTGTGGAATAGTACCCAATGATCGAATTGCATAATTCGCAGGAAGCCTGAAGAGCCGGCTCTGCGAGAGAATCGGTTTACGGAGACCGCTGTTAAAAGCCAGCATGGCGAGGTTGTTCTGTTTTTGAAAAGTGAATCGAGTTGTGGAGTGATGGTGGTAAACTCACGCAGGTAAGTTGGTTGGCAGGAGCGGTCGGTCGTCCAATCAAATCACAGACAAGTAACTCCCAATGTCAGCACCCACTGGCGTGCCGAAATTTCCACCTCAAAAATTCATTTTTCAACCCACTCTATCGAGTCTGAAAGCGCTACTGTTCGATAATAGAAAGGCAAATTGACCAATTTTGTCGAAGATGTCCGGCTTGTTTCGACTTACTCGGTCGGCCATGAAGGCTACACCACGATTGATGCTGGTTCGACGCCTCAACACGTCCACAAACGTGCCATATCCAAAGACCCAAACTACAACTCTCGCCAATGGCTTGACCGTTGCCACTGAATCATCTCCCTTGGCACAAACTGCCACTGTGGGCGTCTTCATAGACGCAGGCTCTCGTGCTGAGCATGAATTCAACAATGGCACGGCGCATTTTTTGGAGCACCTGGCCTTTAAAGGTACCAAGAACCGTTCTCAACAACAACTTGAACTAGAAGTAGAAAATATGGGCGGTCATTTGAATGCTTATACATCTCGTGAGTCTACTGTGTTCACTGCCAAATCTTTGAAAGGAGACGTTCCGCGAGCAGTCGGTATCCTTGCGGATATTCTTCAGAATTCCACATTGGATGAAAAGGCTATCGAGCGGGAAAGGGACGTTATTATTCGTGAGTCCGAGGAAGTCGATAAAATATACGAAGAGGTCGTTTTTGATCACTTGCATTCGGTGGCATTTCAAGGTCAGCCTTTAGGTCGAACTATTTTGGGTCCTAGGGAGAATATTCTCGCCATCTCGAAATCCGACCTCAGCAATTACATTAAGTACAACTACAAAGCCGATCGAATGGTATTGGTTGGTGCGGGTGCCATTGACCACAACGATTTGGTTAGCCTTGCTGAGAAGGAATTTGGCAATCTCCCTGTGTCATCTTCTCCAGTGGCACAAGGAACAGGATCAAGAAACCCACATGACGTTCCCAACTTTGTCGGATCCGAAGTGCGAATTCGGGATGATACCCTTCCACAGGCACACATAGCAATCGCTGTTGAAGGTGTTTCTTGGTCCTCTCCAAGCTATTACTCAGCGCTAGTTGCTCAGGCAATTATCGGAAATTATGATCGTTCGTCTGGGTCAGCCGTTCATCAAGGCTCTAAACTCTCTGGAATTGTCTCCGATAACAAGCTCGCAAACTCTTTCTTATCATTTTCCACATCATACTCAGATACTGGATTGTGGGGAATCTACTTGGTGACGGAGAACAAGTCAAATATCGACGACCTTGTTCACTTCACTCTGAAGGAATGGAATAGGCTTTCCGTTTCTGTCACTGAAGCTGAAGTAGAGCGAGCTAAATCACAGCTCAAGGCTTCGCTCTTGCTGAGTTTGGATGGTACCAGTGCTGTTGCTGAAGATATCGGCCGTCAAATCTCTACTACAGGCAGACGAGCTACGCCACAGGAAGTCGAACGTTCTGTTGATGCTGTGACAGCTGCGGATGTTAAGGCATGGGCTCAAAAGCATTTGTGGGATCAAGATATTGCTATCGCTGCTTTGGGACCGATTGAGGGCCTTCTGGATTACAACAGGATCAGAAATGATATGTCCATGATGAGATGGTAAATACTGAAGGGTCTGGGCCGCATTCCATTTATGCTCGAATAATACGAAATCCACCTAAGTAGCCTAGTCTATAAATAAAAATTCTCTAAAGCATCTCCTCGGAGTCGTCATCCTCTTCTTCGAACGTTAGGTTGTCAAATACGCTCGACTTCGGCACACGTTTCATTGTTTGAGTAGATGGAAATATCGACCCCACCTTTTCTATCCACCGTTGTCGCTTATCCATGAGTAGTTTGATAGCAGGCTTATCTGTCATGTTCGAATGGACAGTAGACGAGGTGGCAATGCCTTTTTTCTTTTTAGCCTTTGGATTGCGAAATCTCTTGCAGTATGCCTGATCCATCTGTTTATCCAAATCCTCCAGTATAGTCGAGTACTCTTGATACGCCAGTTGTTCTTGTACTAATGGTAGGAGCGCACGCTTGCAAGCTTGGTTGACTCGAACCAACGAGCGGAGCTTCTTTTGTAGCATTCTAAGCTCAAGGCAAATTTCATCGTCCTCTCTCTCATACACCCAATCGTTTTCATCATCTGCTTTTGAATCAGATACTTTCAACTGTTTATCGTGCGCCGGCACCGCCACGTCAATAATACCCACATAACGAAACTCTTTCCTTATTCGATCCTCTAGAGACCCAAAATCTACCTTAACAGCACTCGTTCGCCAGCTAGAATCAACAATAGTACTTTGCCTGAGCTCACTATCGTTAATAGATGCCCGAGGGACAGTTTCTAGAGTGTCACCGAATTTCTCTGGTAAAAGAGCAGAAAGGAGACGCGACGCAAGAGGGCCGCATGATACTGAGCTTGTTTCCAAAAGCGAATCATTGATCGATTCCTCTGATCCATTTGCACTGAAATTATGTATAGCGGGACGCGAAGTAGAGAGAGAGTAACCTGAGTTGGCACCATCTTCATCGAGCCAAATATCAACATAGTTTGACCCAAGCGGAGGGATCGCAAAAGGTGATAGCAGCCCTGGCCGCCCATACTGAGAATCTCCACCGACAGCTTTCTGTTTCAAAAACGACACGTCCTCTTCTCCAAATGGTTTGAAAAACGGCTCTATGGCTGCAGTGAAGGTAGTGAATTGTACTTGATTGGAAGGCTTAGCTCTCGTGAAGTCTTGATTGGGTATGTCTCCAGGTAGCAGTTCTTTCAGGTCTGAGCTTGGGTAGGATGCGACACCATATTTCTTCTTCAAATATTCTTCGCCATGCTGCGGCAGCCCTTCCATGGAATGCTCGAAGAGTCCTAAAGCGGCAATCGGAAATACTTCCTGATCTAACTGCTCGACTTTCATATCCTTCTCATCTTCCTGGTTCTCGGAGACATTTTTGGGGCTTTGAGTTACAGAAAGTTCCTCTGCCCCTTGTGCTATTTCGTTATGATCTCCCCCCACACCGTTCTCGTCCAACTCTTCTCCGGTCTCATGCGATGTACCCGCTAATCCAAAGGGCCCGTCAATATGCATGTTGGATACATCCTGATTCTGATGATTTGCTTTGTTGGACCCATTTGAATCAGGCGTGTCAGGGCTATCTTTCAGCTTCTGCCTAACTGTTCTTATGCGGCGCCTCTCTACGGTACAAGCTGCTCTTCGTTTGCGACAGCTTTGAACCAGTGATGCAAGCTCTGTTTGCACCTGCTGTAGGGCTAGAGTACCGGGTGTCTCGACAGATACATCACCAATAGCTGAAATCGCACTGGAGTAACGGACCTCATACGGCCAATCACCATGACTCCTTGCAATAACTTGTTCGATTACCGAATCCTCCTTTTTGACAGACATAGATTCTAAAGAGCCTGTCGATTTACCTTTCATTTTCTTTGCATTGGTTTGGCTGGACATGAAATTTGCAAGTTTCCGGTAACCGCGCTGTTATCCCTTGGGTGCTTGCGCGGTGTCGCGTGTTGCTCGTAAATTTCCCTCTCCGCCTTAGATTGAAATGCTCCCAACTGAGAACGCGTATCCCGATAAATAATTCGAGGGCTGACCTCTTGGAAAACACCAGCGATTCTTAAGGAATTCAGTGAGGAAATTAAAAATTAATACTATGATTGACAAGAGCGAAACAGAGTTCAAAGCGCGAAAAGATGCTGTAAGTCTATTATTTGTTGGAGAAATTCGGCCTAACGTACTAGTTGATCAACGCGCTCTTGACCCTTTCCAGAGCTGCTACTGAAGCGTCGAATGCGACCATTGAGTTCTTTTCTTCCTTGAGCGATGCTGAACCATCGCAGCTAAGTGTCATTACCGATGGACTATCCAAATACCTTGCGACTCTGTCTAGCTTTCAGATTAACGAAGCGTCACCAGATACAGCGACTAATAAGCGAAAGCGCGTTCAAAGAAAGCCAAAAGACCCCAACGCCCCAAAAAGGCCACATTCAAGTTATTTTACTTATTTGACAGAAGCACGTAAGGTCATACCGCAAGAGCGAATTGATCAAGGGTTGCCACCACTAAATAGTGCTGAGATGGCTAAGGAAGTCGCTGCGCGGTGGCATGCCCTTAGCGAAGAAGACAAAAAACCTTGGACCGATATTTACCAACGGCAGCGAGAGACCTATCAGAAAGAGCTTGAATTGTATGGCAAAGGAGTTGCCTCTCCTGATTTTGCAGAAGATATCGCTGATGACGGTAATGTCGTAGATACCGAACAAAATTCACAGCCTGAAAAATCTGGCGTAGCTCAAAGCTCTTCACCCTCGACCCCCAAGCCCAAGAAAGTTAAAAGAAGAGATAGCACTAAAATGGGGGCCGGATCTGATAAAGTCACGCCGGAGCATTCTAAAGACAAATCCGACAAGAAAAAAGATAAGAGGGAGAAGAAAAGAAGAAGAAAAAGCGAGTCACAGGTTGCCCAGTAGTTCCTTGATTAAAATATGCTTATTTATGTATTTACAGTATTAATTACATGTTTTGTTTACAACAAGCATTGTCAAAAACAAGTACATGATTGCGTCTAGCGCTTACGTGTGAGCAGTTTTATGAATGCCCTATTTGAAACGGCCAGCTTATGCTGTTGTGTTTTCTTTTCGAACCCAGGACTCTTGCCATTCGCAGCTGCAAGAATCTCTTCTGCTAGCCGTACAGAAAATTCCTTACTCGGACGTTTGTTCGCGGCCTCGAGAATCCATAACCACGCCTGTCGTAAACGTTGTCTTTCGCTCAAAGGAACTGGTACCAATTCTGCCCTAGCCCCGCCGTCAGTATATCTTTTAAGCTTAACTAGCGGACCCATTTGTTCGAGAGCGTTTTTTAAAAGCTGGACGGGATCGCTTCTTCGCTTGAGATGCACCAGATAGAGGGCACGGGAGAGAGTCTGCTCAGCACTAGCCTTCTTTCCATTTTTCATAATCATATTGGTGAGATAGCTTATCGTAGCATCCTGCTTTGGAACAATCTTTACTGATCTTATTTGTTGAAATTCCTCGCTCTGCTCCGGGCTAGGCTCAAATTTTTTTGACGACCTTTCATCTATGGCCTGTTGGAAGAGATCGATTTCATTTGCACCTTCCCGTGAAAATACTTGATTTGGCCGATATCTTGAGTCTGCGGACAGCATTTCCTTACGGGTTTGCTTTATGGAGTCAATCCATCTAATTGCCTCTTTGTCGATTGCATCCTTCGATGATGCGTCCGGAGCCAAACTCAGACTCACCAGAACTTTGGCGGCTGGTACCTCGTCATTGGCATGCACTCCCAGGTTGTTATTAGCATAGCCTCGACGTCCGCTCAAGAAAACTTGAGGTATCTTGCTCCTCGCTAGTCGTTGCATCTAAGGTGCTTGAGAGTGGTCGAAAGTGCGGATGGGGCTAGCTGGCCCAGCACTATTTAGCGGTGAAAAAATTTTGAAGCATTGATTCCCACGGCACAAAATGTTCAACAGGTCAGCTCGAGCCACTGCTAAAATTGGTTCTTCACTTAGCAGTGTTCGGTTCAATTCGCTTCGAAATTATGCGCAAGTGACTGATGCTCAGAAAATACTTGAGTCTGGCTTTCAAAAGATGAGGAGTAAAGGTTACAGAAAGTCTGAGCAGGAACTTGCTGTTCTAGTTGATGCTGCCACCCGGCTTGGAGTAGAGTCTCACGAAGTGAAAGAGCTTTATTTAGAGACTAGGTTGGGTAATTCCAAGGAGCAGGTTTCCTCAGATCAGCGTTTGGATGATGCAAGGAGAGAGATCGAAGCGCTAGAACCGCCGTCGTTGGATGAGGCATATGAGTACAACGAATTGCCACCTCTAGGACATTTGCAACTTCATGAACATCGTATTCAACGAGGATACGTGAGGGCAGCTGCATATGATCTGCCTCAATTATCAAGTACGTGATACTAACACCGATGTCAATGCTAATCAGAAAGGGTACTCGACTCCATATCAACCTCCACTAAAGAAAGAAGTCCTGAAGTTCAAGTATGTGACATATCTGGGAGAGGAGCATCCAGCAGAGCGAAAAGTGGTACTTTCAGTTCAAACTTCGGATTTAGGATTGCTCCCTGAGGAGCTTCACAAACTACGCCTTTTATCTGGGTCTAGGTACAATGACAAAACAGACGAATTAAGAATAGGTTGTTCAAGATTTCAAAACCAAGCTCAGAATAAGAGGTTTTTGGCTGAAGTTCTAAGAGATCTTCTGGTAGAATCTAAAGACAGTCCTGAAAGCTTTGCGGACGTACCACTAGACACGCGCCACACCGTCGCCAAACTCAAGAAGAACCCACCTATTTATCCGACGCAGAACTTCCCCGATGAGTGGAAACGACCCCAAGATGGCTCAGGTCCTCTAAACGACGCTTCAATTTTTAATGCTCTTAGTTAGCCACTCCTGTAATGTGTATGAGCGATTCGTATCCGCTTAGTGGCTTTCGGGCTTAAAGAAACGTGGTTATCCAAATATTGGCTTGTCACTCCAACTACCAATCCAGCTGAATGAGGGTGATACCTTTATGACCCGCTTCGTCTTCATTGATGGCAGTTTGCAGTTCAGAGTGAGCTTCACTAGATTGGTTCCATTCGGTATCAAATCCTGCACTTAAAACTTGTTCGAGAGCATGCAGATACTTCTCTGGCGACTCCTTGCTGTAATACTTTCGAGGTTCAATGATGAGTTCTGTCAAGCGCTGAACCGTGAACGGTGGTACATCTGAAAATTTCTTCTTGAGAATCGCCATTATGGAGCTGCCTCGTGATTCTAAACATTGGGTCACTCCGGTTAAAGGATCCTCCGAGTACTTGCTGCGTAAATTCATGCCCTCGATTGCATCATCAAGTTTCGTCACGAGCATATGATGGATTTCTGGCCACTGGATATGTGATTCCGCCTGGCCTATCCTTCCTTCTGTGGCTAGCAGTTGCAGCACCGATGATTCAACATTGTCGAGTTCGCTTGCCCTGTTCATGTTCTGAGAGCTGCCTGGCGTGCTTCACAATGTGTGGAAAGGTGAGAGACGTCAATGACCGCGCATTCGCAGGGGATCCTTTGATCACGTGCATGTACCGTAGTTTGATCCAAAAGGTTTCACTCCATAAATTGGCAGCCTCATGAAGTGGTGTACAGTATTGTGTGCTAGTCGTTGCAGTATTTAAAAAACTTGATATTCTGGCATTATTATATCAATGCACGGGAAGTATGGGCTTTTAATCATATAATAGACGTAAGCTTTTGTTCCTTAGAGTGTATAAATAGATCATTTTAGCGGTATAAAATAAAAATTAAGAGCTCAGGCTTTGTGGGGCGGCCCTGAGCCACTCCACTGCAAAACGGGGCTGTAAGCGAACTGGCGCGCGCCATAGATTTTCTGGATATATCAGGGGAGCAGTGTGCATTTCAGTCTTCCCAGTCTCCTCCTCTCAGAGCACAGAGCTCATTCTATTTCTCATCGATCAGGCAGCTTCCTCCTGTCAACAATGCTGGCTTTTTTTCCAGGTTCCACTTGGAGTGCACCGTTCATGCTGACGGTGGTTGCGAGCTCTGCGGTGGTCCTGGCATTTCTAGGTTATATTTTTGCACGATTCGAATCTGATATCGTCGAAGGGTCGCCACAAACACCAGAGGCAAGAACTATACCGACCTACTTGGCGCTCTTCATCTTTGCAGAGATTTACCAGTGCGTATTGAGTGCGAACGCGTTGAGAAGTAAGAATACCATTCAGGTAAGTGCCAACTGTGACCAGGTGAGAACTGATACATTAGATAATTGGGCTCTGTATTTTCAACGCCTGTATGCTCGTTTATGCTTCCATTCAATACGATCAGATAAAAAATGCGGTGGCAGTGCTGTCGCAGCACGGATACATAGATTTGCACCAATGGTCTCGTATGTGCTACTACTCCTATGCGACAGGTAAACACTAACTTTGCTAGTGATGAAAGCGCTAATAATCGCCATACCTTGTGTCATCGCGTTGAGCATGATCTTGCTTTCTGGCTTGTCTTACATGCTTTACCAGGAGTTTGGGTGGTCGATATATAAGCACGTTGGGGCCGACCTGCGTTTGAAAAGGAGATATCTAGCTTACTTGATTTTCGTCACGTTATTGAAGTTTGACTTTTTCTTCTTTCTGGGATTCACTATTCAATTTGTGGTTATTGTTTTGAACACCCATGACGTTGAGTTTGCTTTAACGATTGCAGTTATTCCACTGACTGTTATATTTCTCTATCTGGCGCTCATATTCGCTCAGAAGGAGATAAAGGTCGGTATGGTCGCAGTGATAACTTTGTTCACTGCTTCATTGGCCTACTTTTTGTTTAAGCTTGTGAGAATGTATCAACCTTCTCAGGAGCACAAATATCTAGCAGCTAGGAAGACTCTCACAGCTTTCGCCGTTTTAACTCTGGTGTTGATCATAGCCACAATCATCAACGCAATAGTGTGCACTCTCAATTTTGGATGCGGTTTGAAGCAAGTGGTTTCTGCGGGCAACACAGATCCGCAAGAGGAAAAATATCCTCTTGACATTGTGAATAGCTTTGGAAAATCGGGTGTAAGAATGACCATAGACTAGCAGGACTAGCAACTATTGTTGGACATATCACTCTTATTATTATTTCTATTATTTTTTGTTATCTCTTTTTCTTTCAACCACTGGGCGTTCTCACTTCACCATGGGCCAAAATCTCGTTCTGCCACAGAGCCTTTGCCTGAGTGCCCACAGTAAAGATGCAGCATATGCATGCAGGTTTTTTTAATTATGCCTCGATCTGTCATTGATTTCTGTAGCGGCTATCCCAGGGACAATCACCCAAGTGAGTATTATGGATCCTATTAACGTCCACCGTCGCTTGATGGGGGCCGAAACATATCAATGTTGCTTTTAGGTACATTGCTATCAACTTCTGCACGTTGTGGACCTTCTTGAACATCCAGCAGGTCATATGGAACCCCCGCTAACAGCAATGACCATTACTTGGTGGCGATTCTTAGGAACAATTGCAGCAAAGGTATCTACCAGAAGATTCGATGCTACGGCATGCATGTTAAACTATTTCGTTATCGCAAACAGCGATATATGCCGAAAGCCATTCTTATACTCTACTTCGTCGTGCGAGAGTTATCTTGGAACGACAATGCATCTTTAGAGGACCACACTACCACACTATACTCACAGTTGAATTGAAAGTCTGATAATCGAGTTGACCACTCCAAATAAATCCCCAACGTATAATCCGCTTTATATATGCCCATATGGTCAATCCAGATCACGCCTATGTCTTGATAACCCAATTAATCGCCATCAACCAGGGGAAAGACTTTGGTTTGGATACGCTTCATGCTCCGGTGAATCAAGGGGCCCGCCACTCAATGGCCTTGCCGGATTCCACACCACTGAAGTCAGCAAATACTGCAGCCAAAAAGACCATCTTGACACCTTGTCCGAGCTTCCTTGGATAAGACTAATATAAAACAACCCAGGAGGCAATAATGATAAACGGTTAAAAATGCGATTCCTGCAAGAACAATCTTTCAGCACTGGTTCTCGCCTCCAGAAATCATCAGCAACTCGAGACAAACGATGGATTACTTAAAGGCGCTCCATACCAAGCTGATATTCTTCTTATCAACGTTAATGATCTTGAAAATTTTGATGCCACCGCTTTGTAAACTTGGTCGAACAGTCCACTAGAACAGTGGTGTCCGAGACCTACACAAACAGCAAACAGTAGCCGTACTGGAATAGAGCCATCGAATATGAGCTCGAGCAGCCCATCAAACATGAGACTTTCACTCTGGTGAATCTTCCCAGAGACAGTAAAGCACAGTATAGTAAATGATTCTTAAAAGCTAAGAACGAGGGCAACAAAATAGACAGCTCCACTGCTCTGCAGAACGTGGAAGTCTCTTTCCAAATTAAGGCACTGAGTATAAGGGATTGCTTTCACTAGTGACTCCATAGGTTCTGCGAGCATTATTCGTGATATGGCAGACCAGTCCAGCTGAAGTACTAGATATTAAGACACCATTTCTCAATGATCTACTCGGCGAGAAGATCTTTGTGGAGATCCCGCAATGACGCGACAAACAGTAATAAGGTATCAAAGGCAAATTGCTCAAAATCAGCGAAAATCTCTAGGGCTCAGACAGACACTTCTATGTGGGCAAAAATCACCCGCTTTACAACACCCGCCAGGCACGCGGCAAGACTCTCTAGATAAATTAGAATCAGAACATACACAGAACAATAAATCATATGCACACAGAAAATCATTCCTACGACCGCCACAGTGGAGAGAAGACCTTTATTGTAGTATCCAAGCTACTCAGCTCAAGCGTTCGACTTTACCGATAGCTTATTCGCAAATTATAGTGCAGTTACCTGCCAATCTTCTCAGTAGGAGTTTGGTTTTTATTTGAATCTTTGATATCAATTATACATAACATACTTATAACAATACCATACTAATCTTCAGGAAAGCATACGATAACCTTGGTTATCAGACCAGCCGCACGCCCTACGTGTATACTATTTTTTCTACTATATTTTTATATGCCGCACGCCGCGTGCGGCTGGCAGCCAGGCAACTACCTGTACGTGGGATTAGGGTAAAAGTATATGCAGCCGGTCGGGTCTAGACATTTCACACACACACAATAAATCATGTCCACATATGACGCCACTACTGTGACCCCTATAGCGTCGAGCCCTACTACTTTTTCTACAACAGAAACGTCCACACACGACGCAGCTACTGTGGCCTCTATAGCGTCAAGCCCTACTACTTTTTTTACAACAGAAGTCCCTGCTAATGTTATCCAGAAGAACACGAATTCCCCTAAGTTGCTATCTCAACTGGTTATGAATCCTGCCATCTTTCCGGTTAAGCTTTCTACCGAAGTCGTATACCTGTCGTGGCACCAAGCGGTTAGCGCAGCAGACGGGCCATACTATCAACCAATGCTGGGAAATCT
Organism: Blastobotrys petasosporus; assembly: GCA_030580095.1. NCBI lineage: Eukaryota > Fungi > Ascomycota > Dipodascomycetes > Dipodascales > Trichomonascaceae > Blastobotrys > Blastobotrys petasosporus. Next base: position 6,381 of record JAKTSG010000031.1, on the reverse strand, counting down.
ATCCAGAGGTGCGACCTCAGGGCCCTGGTAATTTTGGTGGGGGTCCCGCTACGAAGCGGGGCGACGATGGCGAGATGATCAGAAAAAAAAAGCGTTTCACTCACAAAGTTGATAAGGCTTCATTTCGATGGCGAACAGCATATAATGCCCACAGAGAACTGGAAGCTAAGTTCCACGGCAAGTCGACTAATACTTACGGTAATCTTGTACAGAAATCCTCGCAAAATAGTGGCAATTTAAAGATGCTGCTTAACAAGCTCATGGTATGTCGAAGTCCAAGAGACTATGCGTCGGAGCCGCATGAGCCGTACGAGCCGCACGCTAGGTAACCATGCCATAAATAGTCCAAGAGGCAGGCAGCCCCCGTATAAATAAAGTCCCACAGGCTAGATAAAGTAAGTATCTTAGAATATGCTCGACAATGGCTGAATAGAGTGATAATCAAGGTTCCAACGCTACGACATCTATGAATACAGTCTGGCGAACTGCTGCAATACTCCTGTTATGACCCTTCCCATTGAGATCGGCTCGTGTGAATCAGACGTCTCCTGGCAATTGACTGTACAACAGCTAAAAACTGTTGGGATAGCACCTTAGGAGCATCCTTGTTCTTCTGTGAAATTTCTGTTGCAGAAGAAGTAGCAGGTCGGGTTGGCACCATACGGGTTACAGAGGTTCCATTGTTAGTGGACATGACCTATCGTACGTGTCCATTATCTAAGTTATCTTGGCCCGATGGACGATATATACAGTTGCCCAACTCTAGTGTGGTTCCAGGGTGGCGAGCCTCATGCGGCGTGCGGCGTTGCCATGGGAGTCTTTATGTATGTTGTGTATAATTGATATCAAAGATTCAGAAAAAAATGCATTCGCGTTACGCATATCTGTGAAGGTTCGTCTGAGGTTGTGTATTTGCTGGTTTAAAACCTTCAACTGACAGCTCTCAGGCCTGACTTGTTAAGGTCTGGGGAGCTGGGCGGCATTTTTGAAAGTATTTCATTATGCTTGTTTAAGCAGTATGCTACTTTATGCTTCAAGTTCCTATTCTTTTGAAAAATAGTGTGGTATTATTATAAGTATGTCGTGTATCATTGATCAAGGATTCAAAAAACAAGGGACAGCCTCATGCAGCGTACGGCGTTGCCATGGGAACAGCCTCATGCGGCTCAGCCTCACGCGGCGTGCGGCGTGCGGCTAGAAGACAGCCTCATGCGGCGCAAGACGTGCGGCTCAATGATAGCCTCGTGCGGCGTGCGGCTCGGATGTACCCCAAAAACTTTTTCTGAGAAAATTCCCTGGTATTTAGCGGTACCAGCAACACACATTTTCTTAGTCTTAAAGTAGCGAAACAAGTCAGAAAGCACTCCTCGTCTTACTCTACATCAGAGTCTGCTTTTTTGCCGTTGCAAAATGGCGGATAAGTCGCCTGGTGATGATCCTCCCGGGGAGGCTCACCCCTTGTTTGTCGGCTCGAAAGAGACTGATACGCATCAACCTATGCCCAAAAATCTCAAAAAAACAGACACCACTGACGCAGCCTCCGTTCTCTGCTCAGATGATAATCAGGACTCCGATCCTGACTATGTGCCTCATGAAAACTCTGATTCTGACTCCGATTCTAACTCCGATGCTTCCATGGCTATCGACGCTAGTACCAATTCCGCTTCCCAACCGCCCGCGCAGGCGCCGACTTACGCCGCAGTTGCTGCGGCTACTCTAACTTCAGCTGAGAGAACCAAATCTCAGCGTGCTCCGATCCGTCAACTTACCGTAAAGGAGTTGACAAAAACGTCTACTGAGAAGACTTACTTCAATGTCTCCTCGCGACCACCTCCGGACATCCTAAGGCGAACCGCTTTCGACTTGGGTCCGGACAATTTTGATTCGACCCACCATATCTTCCTTGATACCTGCACTTTGTTTGATGATATTGCACGAGAGCGTACTGCCAATGATTCATACGGTGCTGAAGTCCCTCAGGAAGTGCTCGATTGGTGTGAGCTCTTTCTTAGAGAGCTACTTCAGGCCCGCGAGCAACTCTATCAAGAGCTCTTTGGCGGCAGTGCCAATACCAATCTTATTCTTATTACTAGGCTGGACCCCTATGGCCGTGCGGTTATCGTCAGTAATAATAAACCAGTCATTAGGACCCTCTACTCCTTGTTGCGTGAAGCCTTCATCTTCCGGGACCTTTGTAGTGAGCCTTACTCCGTTTCACGGTTCAACGTCCCAGAATCCAACTACTCCTTCAAGATCAGGCGGTACTTGTGGCGGGACACCCCCTTTTTCAAGCCAGGAAAGCCAGCCCGTTTGATTAAGGACCTATATATATATATACCTCAGGACTTTCAAAGGACTTGTAAACGTCGAGCCCGTTCCTACTCTAGTTCCCTACAGGCCCCAGAATCCTGGTAAGTTCGGCGTTGTGTTCCATCCTGCATCTATGGCTCTGTACGTTGATGTCATCTATCCCAAACGAATTACTGATGCTCCGAAGCCTGAGCAATTGGTGCACAAGTATAACGAGATTTCTGATGCGATAACGCGACAAAATGATGCCCAACTAGCAGCAGACCCTGCTTACCAGCCTCCGCCTGTGCCATATGTTAGTCCGGAACTTGCTACGAAGATCACTCTCCTGGTTCATGAAGGTGATAAATTTTGCCGATACTGCCACGCGACTACTCATGATAGGCCACAATGTCCTATGGCTCCGACTTGCCCTGAATGTCACAATAACACCCACCCACCTTATATGTGCCGAAGATACCGAAAGACCTACGGACAAAACAAGCGGCCTCGACCTGGCGACTTTCTTATCCAGGCGAAGCCAGTTGAGCAGCCACAGTTGGCACCTGTTAATATCGAATTGCAAGTTCGAGTTTGGTGACATCCAATTTTTTGGTGATGTCCCGACGTACGGCTGAACCGCGTGCGCAGACAACCACACTAGTGTTGTGTAAAAGTATATGTAGCTTATCGGGCCTAGGAAACTTAGAAACAATACACACACAATAAATAATGTCCTCCAGCAACACAGCTCCTGTGACCCCTACTAACGCAACTCCGGTGACTACCACAGAAGTTCAACACAAGAATAAAGATGCGCCCAAGGTACTATCTCAACTTTGCAGACCTGGCCCACTGAGCCGATTGAAACCCAAGTCCCTGCAGAATCTCATTTCGTGGAGCACTCTATGGAGGTTGCTAATGAGCCTGTGGAGTCGTCTGCCTCTGAGCAGGCGGTGCCTCAGCCTCAACCAGCCGAGGCTGCGTCACAGCAGCTGTCCATTACGCACCCGCATCAGCGTTTTGATGGGGTACTGGATAAAATTGTGACAGACCATCCTCCTACTACTGTCGGAGGTTCTTGGCAAGTTCGCAGACGGAGTTCCGCCCTGCTGCCGATGCAGTGTCGGAGCAGGAGGCGAATCGCCAAACAACCGTTCCTGACGACTCTACCGTTCCATATAATTCCAGGCCGCCTGACCTAATGGCGCCCGTTTCTCCTCCTGAAGGCGATGCCTCAGGCGGGGACGCCATGGAATTATAAATTTACCATATACATTCATGCCTCAAGTATATATTGAGATGATCAACACAGGCGCTGGAAGCCTGGATACGCTCTTTCGTTACATGAACACCAGTTTGTCCACTCTTTTCTTCTTAAGCGAAGTCTCTCGGACTTATCAATTGAACCCATTGCTGCAGCGCAGCGGTGGCTTACGACCTTAACTGATGATATAGAGTCACACGGCCGCGGGGCGATGTTTTCCAAGGACTGCCGAGCGGCTATTGTATGGAAAAATTCCCCAAATTACCCAATAAAAGAGAAAAAAAAATAAATATTCCACAAAAGGATGCACTAAAAAAAAGAATTATTGATATTAGCATTACCATTGCAGGATCCCCATTTCGGCTGGTCAGTATTTATGCTCCAGTCAGTGCTTCTGCCGATGAAGGGCGAAGTTTCTTCGCCGATTTGAAGTCCATTTTTTGGACGACTATCCAATCCACCCAGATATTCCGTTCATTATTGCTGGTGACTGGAATTGTGTCACCGATACACGTCTGGATCAACAGAAGCGCACTACTCCTAACCTTCGTACGATGAGAGAAGGGCTTATGGACTTTGAGATTTCTACCCAACTTACAGATGCATTTCGTTTCTTGCATCCACATAAAATTTCGTTTACCAACAACGTTCACCAAAAAAGGGAGCTCGGCGCCTAGACCGGGCCTATGTCAATCCCTCAATGCTATCGCTCATTCATGATGTTGAGACGCTTACGAAACACACATCACCCACCAACACGTTAAAGTACATATTCAACCACTCATTAAACGACCTACTGGACCAGGCACCTGGCACATGTGCAATAGGCTGCTGAAGCTCAATTGGAGTCGAGAGCTGATTCAATCTAGCTTGGTATCAGGCTATTATGAGTCCCCTCTCTGCCCCTCGGCAGCACTCCACCATATGAAAAACAGTGCCCGACGACAATTGCAATTTGCTGAAAAGATTATTTGGATACAGCGTCGATCTAATCCTAAGCTTGACGAGGAATGGAAGGAGGAGGCTGCTCGATTACATAGCTGGCTGCCGCCTCACGCATTGGCGTGCCATACAGGTGCAGCCTTTTACGCGACCCGGCAGAGGCTAAAGCCTACGTACATTGAAGCTTTGCAGCTGGAGGAAGGAGGAGAAGAGTTTTCGGACCCTAGGAAGTTGGCTCAAGTCAAGCAGTTTTATGCTGCTCAGCCAGAGTCGCAGCAGGTGGAAGAGCATCGTGCCCACCTTCGTGCTTGTATCCCGTCCCGCCAAAGACTTCAGGGTATGCCATTGGAGATTATGAAGCTCGGGGAGCCTCTATCTCTGGAAGAGATCTTTTTTGCCATCCATAGGTGCAACAAAGATAGGATGCCAGGTTCTGATGGCCTGTCGATGAACTTCTACAAGTGTTATTCCGACTTTGCCGCACCGGCTATTTTAGCTGCTGCTGGTGAAGCATTTGGTAAAGGCCATTTTGAAGCCAAGCAGTGTGAATCTATTATTACATTGCTCCTTAAGCCGGATAAGCCTAAATCTCGCATTCAAAGCTATCGCCCACTTTCCCTAATGAATTGTGACATGAAGATCATCTCTTATGCTCTCAATGCTCGCCTCCAGAAGGTTGCGCACAAGATTATATGTGCCAACCAAGTTGAAGTCCAAGAGTGGCCAACAGCCGCGTGAGGCTGAGCCGCACGCCGGTAGCCACACCTGCACGCCCAAGAGGCACGGGTCGCGCCCAGGTGGGCAGCCCCCTATTTTCTCAAGGACAGCCCCCCCCCCCAATATAATAAAAGTCCCACAATCTAGATAGACTAAGTATCTTAACATACACTTAAGAACAAAATAACAACGTTAACGCTGCGACTCAGGATTCCATTCATCTTCCAATTCAGCTCAATCAACTAACCAGACTGGCTTCATCCAGGGACGAAACGCGGCTACCAACATCACTAACGCTCAGGTGCTATTACACTCAGACTTTAAAGGCTTCCTTGCCTCTATTGATTTCGAGAAGGCCTATGATCGACCGTCACGCTCATACATTGAATGGTCCTTGCGAGCTTTCGGTTTACCGGATACATTTGTTGCTATGGTTATGATTGTTTTGTCCCACAAGACTGCTAGACTTCGGGTTAATGGGTTCCCGTCCAAGCCCTTCCCAGTCGAGGCAGGTGTTGGGCAGGGAGATCCACTGTCACCTATCTTGTTTGCCATTGCATTAGAGCCTCTGCTCTGTGCATTCCGTTATCATCTTAGGGGCCGTCTCCCTCGCTCTCTCCTATTTCGACCTACTCAACCTGTTGTTGTCCCAGGTGATGATGAGGATGTCGCACTTCGGTTCGTCACCAATGCCATCGCTGATGACGTGGTTGTAGTGGCGGAAGATGGTGCTCAATTACTTCTGATCGTTAGTCACTTTACGGGCGCGTCTAACACTGTTGTCAATTGGGATAAGTCGAAATTGGTGGCGCTTGGACAGGCCTCGTTTTCGCTTGTTCCTGCCGATACTGCCTTCAAGCAGGCCACATGGGTGGATGCTCAGGAGCACTCTTTCCGTCTTCTGGGAGTTAATATTGGGCTGCCTGCGATCCTTGCACATGAGAATCGATGGGATGAATTGATTCGCGGGATCAAACGGCGCGCAATGTTTATTCCGGTTCACGACTTGCTGTACGTGAATCGGTGTTGGGTCGCGAAGATTTACCTGTTCTCAAAAATCTTCTACCACGACCAGTACTATCCTGCAACTGCTGCTCAGATTAAGGTCCTTCAGACTTTGGCTGAGGACTTTGTGCGTGGTGGTGTCAATAAGAAGAAGTTGCCTA